>JBBPOE010000519.1:0-20618 GCA_038091295.1 Tylopilus felleus | reverse complement strand
AATCGTGTGAGTTGAACTGCAATGCAGCAATGCCAGCCATTGGATGGCCCCATGTTTACGTAATCGAACGTAGGCCTGGCGTTTTTCCCTTTTACTCGATCTGGCTTACTGTATGTACCACTCATTTTTCTAGACGTTTTGACGCCACACTCATATCTCCCACCCTTCGGACTTCCCATCGAATCCATGCTACAGGCAATGACAGATGGCATTCCGTCCCTGATGCAACTTTGTCGCACTCGATCGATAAAAATGGTTCGAGCTGACATGAAGATATGATCATGGGAGTTGCGCTTCCGTACACGTGTCTCTATAATTATCACCCGCAGCTCACGATTTATCCTCTGACTGTGGCGGTAAGTCCCCGATTGCAAGACAAGGGGCTTAAATAACACGGGGAGACCACAGCGCGTCTTTCTAATCAGTGACTACTAGGTTTTTATCCCTACCAGTCAGTCACATCAGACATCGCACCGATTCGACGAACGTGCATACACCGCTCGTCGGTTAAGGGGTTCTCACCGAACATCGTGGCCTCCCTTTTGCTTCGAAAATATCCTTGTGCGGCTGAATACAAAAGGGAAAACCTCGCCTACGTATTAGAACCATCAGCACCACCATGCTGACCTTTCCGGCATCCTTCGCGCTTCTGGCATTGGCGACGTGACCGCCACTGATGCGATACTCTCCGCCTATACTGCTCCAGGCGAATTCCCGACATCGATATATGCGTCATACTGGAATAATCCAACCGCCACGTCAGCGCAGCCCCAGCCAGTGATTTCGGACCCAGTCACGGTATCTTTCATGAATTTATGCTTGGCACCTGACCATTCCGTCTCATTTGATCGCCACAGAGCACCATCTTTCCAGCCAATCTAACAGATCCTGCCAACTTCCCTAAGGTACGCCGGTTATATCACCATTTTGGTCTTATCTCCAAAACGTTCGACTGCTCCATTTGGTAGAATGACACCGTCGATCCTCATCCACTGCCATTGCTACAGGAACCCTCACAGCTCCTCCAGCGAGCGTTTATGCAGATTCAGTCTATTGCCAACAACCCTGCGATCTATGGCGACACGTGTGCGCAATGTCAAGCGTCAATGTCTATTGCTAAAATACTCGTTTTGGCGGCCCCAGAACAGGGACCCCTTCTTGCCGAGGCGCTCTGCGTGTACTTCATGCATCGGCCCAGACGTTCGACATTCTGGATGCGTACACGTCCGTGCCGATTGGCTATGTCTCCAAAGAAGATTTGCTCACCTCGCGATGGTACAGCTGGATCAGCCGCGTCAACGAGTTCCCAGAGTTAGATAACCAGACATAGGTGGGTCCCACTTACGAGCTGGAGTATAGCACGCGTGAGGCCTATGGCCAAAACATTACCTGGGGTGCTAACGACCCGCTGAATGCGACGTGGTGGCATCTCGTCACTGAGCGTGAGTAAAGTCTTCTGCAACACCGAGCCCACGCTGATGGATCCGGTCTCTGCAGAAATGGAGCGCAACCCATCATTGATACAGGTGCGTAGCAATGTCGATACCTCGGCGAACTCGACGTCACGCATATTTTCAAGACTTTCAACACCTACCAATCTAAAAGCTCCATAGTGGGTTTGAACTGCACCGGCGAGTGCATCCCGGCCAATATCTGCTACATACGAAGTGGATCCACGAGCATCTCGTATGCGAACTGCAACCAGTCGTATACGTCGACACAGTGATAGGATGGGGATCTTGACGTGCCAAACGTGCATCCTCTTTAGACGTTATACATACGATTGTGAACAAAATGCGAGCCCCTCTCTTTGTACCCGAGGACTGCATTGCAGCACGCATCTTGTCTGCGACGTGAAAGTCGACGAAAGGAAAGGTAACGGCCCCAAAACCAGTGAGTCATGGGAAATCTGCCTACGATTAAGGGGCTGGTGGATTGGCCTCCCATCGGAGAAGGTACGATCGGTGTCTTGCACAAGGGGTCGACTCGTTGCGGTTAGCGAGGAGGGGGTGACGGTGGGGGAGACGATGGCGCGGGTGGTAGTCCTTAGCAGGTCGTCCTCCATTCGCAACTCTGATATCCGTCTCACAGTTGTCTGGGAGGAGCCATTCATCATCCCATTGGAAGAGGACAAACTCCACGTTACTGCTCCGTCTGCTGGTGCTGGTGCCACTTGCTGGCAGACTCGGAGCGTCATTATCTTGGTGGCTCAAAGTGTTTATTTTTGTTTGTACTAGTAATCTATTACCTTCATTGGACTACAGTCTAGCACTAGTCCCTGCAGCTTCTCGAGTCTCGACGGTGGAGATTCCAGCCACACCCGTTCGACTTTACGTGTTTGGCTGCGTTGGCGCCAATTCTGCCTCTTCGTGAAGCAAGCGAGGACATGAGTACATGTGAAGCTGTTGAAGGGCAAGCCTTCCGAGCTCATAGTCATATAGTAGGTGATTGACCACATATCGAGGTTGCGAGTAGGCTGTATGTTGCCCTTGCCCAGCTTGCAACATACGTCAGACTCGGGGCGTGCAAGAAGGAACTGAAGTCTGAAGATCTGAAGCCGTAGTGGTGGCGGAAGGAAGGATCAAGTCAAACAAATGACAACAAAGCGATCTACCATGACACATCCACCACCACCTGTCACCAGTACTCAATAGCAATAGCAGACCAACTTGGTCCGAAACGATTTTCCATGGATCCCTTTGAAGTACGCATGCAGTTCCTAGGTTTCCTTCGAAAGTTGAACGCGTGAGTATTTTCTTTTCACCACACTTTGCCGCCATCATGCTTGCGCTACAACGATTCGCTACAGAACGCAACAATCGATTCAAAAAGTGGTTGGATACGCCCTCAAATATTTTTCGAGATGCGGCGAGGACTTGTGGGAATGTATTGTTGAAGAATGTCAAAAGGTACGTTGTTTCGTCGCTGATGCGCCTGGCCTCCCGTGAGTACCGCCACGCCGACCGGTTAGCGGCCCATCAACATGGGATTTCGTCTCACCTACAACGTTCGTCCAACGGGCACTTTCATTGACCGTACCTTTTTTTCCAGGGCTCCATCAACCACCGAATCAACATCCTGTATTTCCTTGACTCGCTCTGTGAATCATCCTTGCTTGCAAAAGCACACCAACCTCCGCCCTCAGAACCATCTTCGTACGCCCCGCGCACCATGATTTGTCCATTTTCAAGTCGCTGACGCTCCTGTCCCAGACACTCTAAGCAACCCAGCTCGTCTTTTTATGTTGACTACGTCTCTCGAGATCTCCGCCAGATCGTTGAATGTGTCGTCCCGGTTGGGCGACAAGGTCTCCCCAATCTGACGAGCACAAAGCAGGTTCGATTTTGCATTGCAACTTGAAGTGCACCCCGTTCATCTGTTGATTGTCTCGATAGATCCTCGAAAACTGGCGCACTAAACGGATTATCGAACCTCAACGGATCGATGAGGTGATGCAAGTTCTCTCTTCCCGACAAACCCAAGCTGCTGAGACGTCGACAACCACACCGTCTGCCCCCGGCTCACGCCCTCCTTCCTCTCGCGGTCACGGCCATGGGAACGACGCCCATCTCTCTCGGAGCGAGATCTTTAAACGGATCGAAGAGGACCGTGAACGACATAAACGGCTTCGTGAACGACGGTGGGTTCAAGCACAACCTCAGATCCTATCCCATGGCCACTCCTCCCATCAATCCCAAATTCATCCCCATGTCGCAAGCTCTGGACTGGGCTCGGGGTCAGGATCCATGAACTACGCCGCCTATGCACTCGCCAGTTTTCTTCCGCTGAGCGAAAGCGAAAACGCCGAGTTGGCGTTGGATATCGAGTTTGAGAATGAGTGGGAGGCGACGAGTGATTGGAATGAAGACGATGTGGAGACGGTGCTGGAGGAAAGGGAGCTATGCTACCCTCACCTGAGGAAACGGACAGAGGGTGAAGGTCAGGGTGAAGGTCCAGGGCAGGAAGATGACGTAGTTCAGGAGGAGTTGGCAGAGGGAGAGGGTGGAGAGGAGCCGATGGATCTGTCGTAGGTGGCTGGACACGGACGTCGGATGCCATATTGGGATTGGGTCGCCCTCAAGACGATTACCGTGTCATATCATGGATTCAATTGCAGGAATTTGCCGTGGTACGGTGAATGCATTCGTCCAACTTGGCGTACAACGACCAGTATCCTCGGCTGGGTAGCAAGGTAGACATGGCGATCCTACCAGATGAAGTCATGATGGCGGGGCATCGTCAGGATTGGACACTAAAAAGAAGACCATCGCATCACCTTATCTTTACCTCATTATCTTGAGGCTCGTGGTCTATAAGTTATGAATGTTCACAACGTGTTCAACATTCCTCCCTCAGCCCATTACGCCGGCTCGATCGTGCCCAGCCTACATCCAACTGCGAGTGCACCACGGTCAAGCAACAATCATCTAACAATGCCAGTGATAGTCCTCAGCCACAGCGGGTAATCTTAGGGCATGGGCGTCGTATCTCCGCCCTTGCGTATCTCCCTGACGGATAACGAGTTGTCACCGGATCTGCTGACAGAACGGTGCGGGTGTGGAATCTGGAAAATGGAGAACAAGAAGGGACACCGATGAAGCACCAGAACTGGGTAGACTCTCTCGCTGTGACCGGGGATGGCACCAAGATCATCAGCAGCGACAGCAATGACAATGTTGGGAGGGTCAAGATATGGGACGTCGAATCGCACCAACTTGTCAGAGAATGGATTCACCCGGAAACGTTCCCAAAGATTGCCGTCTCACCGGATGATCAACTGATTGCGGTTGGTTACCGGACTGTTGTTTTCTACACGATAGAAGGGAACCAGGTCAATCAAGCCATCGACGTCGACAGACCCATTCCGTTCATGTCCTTCTCTCCAGGCGCCGGAAGCAAACTGGCGTGTAGTACTCCGGACGACATCCGCATTTATAACGTCGAATACGGTACGTCTAGCCTTGGTCCGTTACAGAGCCACAGTGATCACGTCCATTGCGTGCTGTGGTCGCATGATGCCAGCACGCTTTTTTCTGCCTCAGAGGACGAAACGATTTGCTGCTGGAGCGCCGACACGGGGAAACGAATTGGGGAACCGTGGACAGGTCACACCCACTGGATACGCTCCCTCTCCCTTTGTCCAGACGGTCAGATCCTTGTGAGCGCATCCTTAGATACCACTGCTCGCTTTTGGAATGCAATTTCCGGTCATCCCATTGGACAGCATCTGCGACATGCAGAACTTGAAGACGTTACCGCAGTCTGTTTTTCTCCCTCCGGTGAAAGAGTGGTATCGGTGGGCCGGACAGGGAGGATATATGTATGGCAGGTACCCTGGTTGGCTGTCGTGGAAGGTCAGGTAAGGACCGTCGTCGAATGTACCTCAGTATTCACGCACACCTCGGCCTTCATATAGCAGACGAACCTTACTAACCTCGGTGCGCTGCTCAATACCGTGTACGGTCCAGAACTGCCCATTCACCATCAACCCCCGCCGCACACTACGGACATTCCTAAACATGCGCTGAATCTTGATCCCGGTGTGAGTATCTGGAGGACATATCGTTCCACCCAAACTCTTACACTCTTTCGAAGTCGATTACATTTACAGCAGATCACGTTATCGTATCTTCCGCGGATTCCGACACACCCGCTCCTATGCCGAACCAAATTCCTGATGAAAACAATAACTCATCCATGTCTGATGAAGTGGACTTGCAGCACTCTCTCCCTCATTCCTCTCAACCATCCCCACTGTTACAGACGAATCAAACTGTCCTGGACGTGCGTTATTCTCAATGTTTACATGGATACTTATCCATCTCATTGTCTCATCAGATCTCCTTCACACATATTGCTGAAGCAGAACAAGTATGCTTGTGGATACTATGACTCTCCCTTTGTTTGCTCATGCTTTCCCATAGATATCTCCTGCTACATCCTCAACAATGCCTCATGTGCACTCTGCCTCTCTGCGAGCGGAGGAACAACAGTCCGAAGCTTCCTCTGTCGGGTATACCATGTCGCCGAATTTTAGTGCGGTTGTCTAATATCGTTGCTTGGTCCAGATCAACTTTTATCAGTGGAACATTTCCCCCTCCACCATACCTTACGCCCTATATCTTCAAAATCAATGATTAATATATCGCTGGAGGTGGTTATGGTGATGTATACAAGTGCCGGTATGAGAATGATGGTTCTCCGAAAGAGGTTTGAGTCTAGTATGACCCACGCTGTCTGCTATTCACTTTTCTACCAGGTTGCAGTGAAGGCATTCCGGTTTAGACTCGCGATAGATGAAGACGCGAGTGATAAATCTGTAAAGGTGATTCGGGTCATAGACATAACAACTGAAATTTAAATGGACTGGTAGATGCTCCGTCGAGAGCTCGGAATTTGGAGGAGACTCGATCACAGAAATGTCGTTCCGTTCCTCGGTATTGCGTATAGGTTTGGAATGGAGGGTACAATGTCGTTGGTGTCATTGTGGATGCCCAACGAATCACTCCACTGTTTCTTAGCAAAGAATGACCTGAATCTAAGATTGCGCCACCGTCTCCAGTTCGTGAGTCCACTCCATTCCTGCCATATTCACGAATTCTAATCTCGACCCTGGGTGATAGCTTCTGGATATTGCCAATGGGTTGCATTCCTGTGGGTTGCTGTCATTATTGCTACGGGTGGAAACACTAACTCGCCACAGTACATTCTTTTCCGGTGGTCCATGGTGACCTTGCCAGCGTGTGTCCCAGTAGAAATTCCATTTTCCTATCTGTCTAATCAAAGAATAGAACAACGTGCTTCTGGATGCAGATTACACCGCCCGCTTGGTCGATTTTGGATACTCCTCATTGGCTGGAAACATTGCAGAAGCATTGCAGAAGCATTGAAATATCTCCAAAGATCCACCACGCGATTTGGGGCATTGCGTTGGAGCGCACCAGAGTTAGTCGAAACAGACGAACATTTCAACCAGACACCAAAGAGTGATGTATACTCTTTTGGTTGCGTCGCTCTCGAGGCAAGCTGGTTCGACACGGATGCCAGGTCCGTGCTGATATCCTTGCAGGTATTTTCCGGCAAACTACCATGGTCGGAACTCCGGGGTGATGCATCCGTCCTTTTGCAGTTAATGAAGGGAGAGAAGCCAGGTCGACCAGAGTCGCAAGCGATCGACGACTCGCGCTGGAATTTCATTCAAGAGTGCTGGTCGTCGATCGAGGAGCGCCCTGATGCGGATGTGATAATATCTACTGTTCAACAGTTTTTCAGCGATTGCCCAGAGTTCCCGCCTCTTTGCAAATTGCTCCTGTCGCGGTCGAGCGAGGGCGATGCTCAGATGGATGCATCATCACCGTCATTGTCTCCTAGCAAAGCCACGGCGGAGGACTCGAGGACGAACGTTGGCGACTTGGACGACAACAGTCTGACATGACATAACACTGATCACCCGAATCTCACTTCTCCATCACATCCTATAACGTGAGTACTTTGATGTCCGGTGGTTGAAAGTGGTATTGAAAGGAAGAAAGATTGGCGCTGCATGTTACATCTCCGGATCCCGAGCAGAACTATGTATGACACACCAGCATTTTCGCTAGCCCAATATTCTCTGCATCCTCAACTCTCTGTATGTATGTACACAGTGACGGGCACAACCAGAAACGGGGCATCTAGGCACAACCGATTGTAGAGAGGAACGACAATTCCTCTGGCCAACTGAATATTACACTACTTCCGCTTTGCGTTTCCCTCGGATGCAAGTTTAATCTAACGCATTAGCCATGATCCACAGTCCATCTATATTCAGAGTTCTCCCACTGAACAGAAGGATCTTGCTTACGCATACATTATGTTCCTAGAGCTCAAGAGGGTTATTTCGAGGTTGCAAAAAGCCTGCTTCCACAAGTCGCAAACGCTTCCTTATCCCCCTCGTGGCAGTAGGTGTAATCACCTGATACTTTCAAATCCACTCATATTTCAAGTAAGCCGCTGCCTGTCGTTGACGTCGCGATCTATATGTCTCCTGGTCCTTAGCGCCGTCAATTGTGCCTAGACCAGTTCACCTGCTTCCTCTGGACTGGCTGCCGGCGAAGAGGCCTACGGACACTGTTAGTAAGGATCACCATCATACATGGCTACAGCTGATCCGTTACCTACCGCGCAGTCGTCCCGTCGTTACAGATGCTCTCCTCATGTCCATTTGGTCCTCCTCATCGCAATTCCGTGTCGCTCTTAGCCGGCTACATCTTTTCCCACCCCGGCTTTCATTTTCGCATCTTCGTCATCGCTTGCAACACCCTCATGGTGTTCGTGACCCGATCTCGAAGTCGAACGGACGTACGTGCTCCACATTCGGTAATCTCGCCTTCGTCCTTGGCCAATTTGCGCAAATTCTCGCCTTTGTCAGGAAACGCGACAAGGTCTAGATGGAAAAATGTAGTCGTGGTCTAACAGCTATAGATGACAGTGCTATGTGTACGTTAGAATGGTGGCATGATAATTGATCACCGGCGCCAGAGTGGGCGTCGTTGCATTGCCTTGAACCTCGGTCGTGGTATATACATAAGCTGTGGAGCTTCCAAACGTGGGCTATATTTTTATTTTTCCACCCTCCGTCCTTTCACCACGTACCTCTGCAAATAAGCCGGCTCGAAAGGCCCCACCTTGTACGGAACTGCAATGTCACAGCCGTCTGACAACAGAGAGCCTCGGCCTCAGCTGATTATCTCCGCACATGAAAGAGGTATCACACGCCTTGTGTATCTCCCTGACGGACGACTTGTCACCACCTGCTCGGAAGGAGTTGTGAAAGTCTGGGATCTGGAGAAACAGGAGCAAGAAGGGACACCGATGGAGCTCAATGGAGGCTGGAGTCGTCTCGCTGTGACTCGGGATGGGACCAAGATCATCGGGGGTACTAACTATGGAAGGAAGATCAAAGTGTTCAACGTCGAATCACACGAACTCGTCAAGGAATGGACTCACGGGGAAGTCTTCTCCGTTATTGCCATATCCCCGGATGATCGAGTCGTTGCGGTTGGCAATCGGAGAGTGGTTTTTTATACCGTGGAAGGGAAACAGATCGATGGCGCTATCGAGGTCTCTGAGAACTCTTTTTCTCCTGACGGCAGCCAGCTCGCTCGTGGCGACCGCCGCGGTGAAATCTTTGTTTACGACGTCAAGAGTCGCACAACCATCCTTGGTCCATTAAAAGGCCACAGATTTGAAGTCAGTTGTTTACTGTGGTCACGCGATGGCAGCAGGTTCTTCTCTGCCTCGCACGGCAAAACGATTCGCTGTTGGAACTCCGCTACGGGAGCACAGATCGGACAACCATCGAAAGGTCACACCGGTACCAGCTGGATAACCTCTCTGTCCCTTTCACCAGACGGCCAGATCCTTGCAAGTGCGTCCTCGGATCAAAGCGTGCGTTTCTGGGATGCAGTTTCTGGTCGTCCCATCGGACACCTCTTCGACATGATGGATTGGTCATAACCGTCTGTTTCTCTTCATCAGGTGAATCCGTGGCATCTGCATGTCGGAATGGAAAGATATATGTGTGGCGGGTACCATGCTTGGCATCTGTCGAGATTCAGGTAGAGACGCTCATGCAATATACCTCAGTATTCATGCTCATCTCTCTCTCCACCTAGCAGACGAGTCTCGCCCGCCTCAACATGTCGAGCAGTACCGTACATGGCACGCAAGTGCATTCCCTGCAACCACATCCAGCTTACTCCACCCACATTCCTCCCGCTCAAGATTTCAATCTTGCTGTGAGCATATACAGGCCACAGTACTTCATTCAGTGTCTCACATCTCTTCACAGCTATTTCCAACAACTTATCCTATCTCATCTTCCACGGTTCCCAATCCGTACCCCAGCCTTCTTGAAAACCCAGATGAAAACGATATCGAGGAAGCGTCATCCATGCACGATCAAATGGATTGGGAGTTCGTTCTTCCGGACTACTCTCTAGTCCCGGATGAACGCCAGCGCATATTCGAGCTACGTCTACGTGAATTGGTACGAGTGTCCAACGATTGTCATGTTGACACCCACTCACCTCTTAACAGTTTGATCTCGCGACGTCAGACGGACTGCGTGTCCATGGTGGCCTCTTTCCTTCAAGTTTCCCTGTAGGCGCACGAAACAGTTCATCCACTGGACGAGAGAGTATTGTGGAGGTGGATCGGAACTCTATGTCAGTATTTTCGTTATCAACCCGGAACCACGAATCGACGGCCTCGCATTTGTAATGCTGGAGAAGTACTCGAGTTCCTATATGGAAGACATTAGGATCTGGACTGATGCCCATGACTTTATTACAGACACGCTTTTAGGGTCGAATCCTCGACATCTGTCCTTCGTTCCGCATCTAGTGGGGACACCAGGGACCACAAGAAGATCCACAAGATTGATAGGATCAAAGAAAAACTCGTCGAGATGCTTCGTGAGTCATTTGATAACCTGAAATGTATACTCACTAGTCGACCACCATGCATGCAGGTGAAGTCGGCTTCAAGCTGTCCAACGGTCGACTCTCATGGTCCACGCTCGAAGGAGATCTGCAGAAGAAAGGATATGCGATCGTGAATTGGCCGCAAGGTGTTGTTTGCGACAGAGACAAAGGAGTGTCTGGGTTGAGTGCAGAGGATGCGGACAAGCTCTATGATGCACTTTTCATTGACGAGCATCGGCTTCGGTTCATTCGAGGCGAGGGTAGGTTCTTGAGCATTTGCGCCACTTGCACTTTCTTAGCTGGATCTGCAGATAACAATGGGTCTGCTTCAATGGCCATTGGGTCTTGCTCAGACCGACCCCCTTGAGCGCGATGGTTCTTCCGTGCTGATGGTAGAAAAGCGATCAAGGTTTAGAGTTGTGACAGCAGACGCGTACCCTCGGAAGAAGCGGCGTGTGTAAGGATACACAGACTCGGAGCCACGATTGCTTCACCCCTCGCGGCCTCAGTACACGTCCACTCTGCGGTATGATTAGATGGATACGCACCCCTGTCTGGTGTATTCTAGCTTACCAATAACCTCAGTTGTAAACTTAGACTTCACGACATCCCTCGAATTCCCTCCACTGTTCTTGACAATGGAATGCATGGTTGCATTCTGACTGACGAGCGAACAAGAAATAGTTGCTAGGAATGTCCAGTGTTTGCAATCGTGGCAGTTATCGCCAGCCCTTAAGTTTAAAGCTTACGCTTCAAGGCCTCCCCGCACACTTCCATGCGATTGCATTGGCAAACGACGAACATTAATGTTTCTGCCTTCACGTGAGATTCAGAGTTGTTGCAAACTTGCAACATCGCAGTTGTCACTTCTTGTTGGTCGCCAGCAAGCTTACTTGCCATATTAATAGAGCCTCCAGAAGACAAGTTTGAACGTTCGGATCCTATGACAAGCAAAGGGAATTATCTGCGGCTACCTCAGGCGCGGCGTAAACAAATATACCAGCATCAGCTCGCATTCTCGACATTCGCACCATTACGGACATGAGGGACGAATATCTCGTCCCATCCTCTAGTTCACTGTGCGGCAGCCTCCATTCACTCAGGGATGAGATTCTGGACATGTAACTTACCACTACACCTCTCACAGCTCTTATGGTGACAGCTATATCACAGGCCATTACCATTGACACGTCGGCGTGGGGTTTGAGACCACATACAATGTACCCTGCGACGGCCCATAAGTGTTGCGGCGCTTCTCACTAGCAGATGAGACGCACTTGTTTGTGCCCTATGCAGCCTGCTGGCATGATACTTCGAGGCAACCCAGGTCCCAGTCAAGTATTAAATGAAGGGGAAGCTGGGTTGACAGAGAAGGCCCGTCGAGGTGTAGCCATTGCCAGTGCCAGCGCACTGGCAAATCACCACGAACGTGCGACCCGGTAAAGGCGAATGCCGGTGACTATTGAGCCCGATCTCACGGTGAAATTCGGAGCCTTCTCTCGACCAATAATTACTCCAGCCATCACACACAGCTAATTCACCAGTGAGTGCAACAAATCTATCCATTAATGTCCTTTTTTATAGTCACATGTTCTATGTATGACACCTTGATACACGGAAGAATGATTAGTACCCGTCTTACAAGTCGATGACATGTCCGGCATTCGAAGAATCATTGAATTTTACGTCAATTTGATTTTCAAGTACTGCGCCGCCCGTTGTAAGTTGTCGGAGTTCGATCCACTTGAGGGAGCGGACGTCGTATCTGCCTCCGTCTGACCATCAAATCCGCGCTGCAGACTGGAACTGTTACCATTGGCCATGGGAAATGAGCGCCATTCCGCTGGTGAGATCTTGAGAGACCGCTAAGTTGTACTGGTGCATTTGGGTTTATATCTCCATCAGAATTCGCTTATGGGAGACTCTGTGCACCAACACACTTGGCAGGTATGTAATTTACTTCTTTCCGGTGGCCCTAACCTTCCTACGGGCAAAGTTGACCGAGATTAGCGCTGGCGATTTGTCCAAGTCTGGACCCGCGTCCGCCCACATAAATACCGGAAGGTAGACAGAGACCCTTTGACATCGTTCTGAAAATGCTTCCGTACCTTCCCCTCCTAGCTCAGATATTCGGGCCACCGACGTTCACGACCAACACGGTCGACCCATCCTCCCTACTCTTTAAAGGGATCAGCTCCAGCTGTCCTGTCTCTAGCCCCGTCTCTTGCCAGAACACCGCTGCTGCAACTGACACTTGCTGCCTTGAGTCTCCAGGGGTATGTTGTTCTTCACGTCTCGAACATTCTGTGTCTCATTCTGGTGCTGTGCATTTTAGGGCCTCTTGCTGCAGACCCAGGTACTACTCGTTCTCTTCAGCATCTGTCCTCTGATGAAGCTGACTGTCATCCCGGAAGTTCTGGGACACGGATGTCCCGGGAAGCCCTGCTCACAGCTGGACAATTCATGGTACGTGATTATTCCGCTGAGAGTCAACCGTTCTTATGTTCCTTGTAGGCTTGTGGCCCGACAAGTCCGTTTGATGTCCATCCATCTTGCTGAACGTAGCTTACCCTCATCCTCGTCAACAGCTGCGACGGCACGTACATCGAAGATTGCGATCCTTCACGCGATTACGACATCCGTGATGTATGTTGAAATATAAGAGGATGCACGCAATGAGTTGAATTGACGCTCTTCTCTAGCTTCTCACCGAGCAAGGCGCGACTTCGACGCTGGATTATATTAAACGCTTCTGGTTGAACGCCGGTGGTTCCGATGAGCACCTTTGGAACGTACGTCGTGTGTTCTTTAGTCTAAATGGAGTTTGTCGCTGATCGCAGCCTATTGTACAGCATGAATGGTCGACGCATGGTACATGCTACAGGTATGTAGCAACCGCTGTTCTCTTTCCCCATAAGGCCATTTTAAATTTGTTTTCATAGCACGCTCGAACCTTCTTGCCTACCGGATGGAAGCCCCGAGGGTGCCGAGGTTGGCTTATTCATTACCCCAGATCTCACGACTGATTCTTTTTGCTTCCTTCGTAAAGGCCGTGTCGTACGTCCAGACTATCGTCAGCTTGTTCAAGACGCTCCCCACGTACAAATGGCTTGAAGATGCGGGGATTAAGCCCTCCTACCACCGCACTTACACTTTGAGAGAGATCCTGTCCGCGCTGGAGCAAGGTTCTGGTGTAAGTTCTGCAACACGTCTACCATCTTGCTGTCGAATCTGAGTTCGTCCGGTTATATCATAGTATACCCCCGCTGTTGGCTGCTCGCGCGGCCAACTGAACTCGGTTAGTTACTACTACAACTTGAAGGGATCGCTCCTCGATGGACAGTTCATTCCCATCAGTAAGCACAAACGACTTCTTGTCCGGTCAAGTATATTCAAGTCGACTGATTCCTTTCGCAGACTCGCCCAAAGATTCGACTTGCCCCCACTACGACATCAAGTACCTCCCGAGGGAGGATGATGACTCAGATGAGTAAAGCTGTTACCCGTCGTCATAACTGTCGCGTAGTTTGAGGACTTTGTCATGTGTGGTTACAGAATGTATATACCAGGGAGGTGAATCCCCCCTAGTCTGTCGTATAAAGTCCCGAGAAACACGAATATTCTGAGATGTGACTGGCGTTCGAGCCAACGTAGGAATTCAGTTGATGATTACAATTGTTCCTAGGCACGTTCTCGAACACACTATATAAGTATTACCGATGAGGGAAAAGGGGGTGATTTGTTCTCCCAGGCGGAGGAAGGGGTTTCAAAGGGGTGTACCCTTGACAGGGCACAAGGAACGTTCGCACCGGCCCGGGTGACCGGGACATGGACAAATCATGAAGGCGGGAATTGGTAGCTGTACCTTGTGTACTCTAGCGATACGCGTCTTTTGAAACTGAGTCTGGGGTCGATTTACGGAAAGCAGGGAGGGTGTGTGACTCGTAAGTATGCTCCGGAAGTATACCGTACCAGTAGCTGCTGGGAGAGCGACGCGTCCGTTTGCTCTTGACTCAGCGTTACGCTGCGAAATCGACGGCTTGCATCCTGAGACGGTCTGGTCACCAGACTAGGTGGGTGGGATTGTGTAACTTTCCTACGAACCCATAGTCTCTGGTAGGTCCGTGAGGGCGTTCAAGGTCCAGAGTAAAAAGATAAGCTCTCATGATACTGATCACTGCTTGATGAGGGGCAAATATCATTGAAGACACGCTCTTATTCTTCTGGGTCCATTGTTCGTAGGGTATAAACAGACAGCAGGATACATCACAGCGAGAGAAACCGGGACGAGGTTGGTTACTCCCCGGACTCCGGCTCTGCTGGACGAGACGGATCGCCTTCCCCTGCCGACTCTGTGTTCAGCTCTGCGGCGGCCGTCATGAACCTTGACAAACGAATCGTCAAGCTCGAAACACGTTGGATTAGATCGTGCCACGCACTGTGCAGCATGGGTACCCGCGAGCACTCTCATGGCATCCAAGTCATTTTGGAGTTGTTCCATCAGATCTGCTGTTTGACCGACGGCGCGAGACATGTTCTTCAGACTGGACGCCAGCTGTGCATAGAGCCTGTCCTTGGCCTGAGTAGCACCAGAGCGACTCATGGTGGACGCGTGTCTCCAGATAAACTTCCCACGGCTGTGTGGGGTGAGTAAAGCTTCCGCGGCCACTAGGCTGCCATTTATTTCGTGAGGCACAAGCGACGCTTGTGAGGGTCAAATGGCAACCATGATGTCGAAAAAATGGGGCTGTCTGATCGAATTGGCAGGACCAGCCTGGCAGAGAGCCATGGCAGTCCAATTATGGACATCCTTGTAAGTAGGACATTGCTGTGTCGCGTCGGGATCGTACAGCCAGGCTGAGCTAGCTGTGCCTTTTGCTGTGCCTCCCTCTCTTCACTCACCATGTCCACACATGTTGACAAGGCCATACACGAGATCGAACACAGAAACCCCGCGAACAAACCATCCGTAGATCTATCTATACAACGCCTCGACAATGGTGCAGTCATCAGCACCCGCGAACGAATCATCAAAGATGTGCGTCTGTTCCTTTTTCCGTCACACAGCATATCGCTCATTCGTGTGTCGTTTACTAGGTCGCGCAGCCTGCAGTCAGCGTTCCAACCGACGCTCAGTTCTTCTCTCCGCACGATCCGAACAAGCCCAATCTCGACTTTCTCAAGGATCACTTCTTCCACGAAGGGAGGATCCGCGAAGACCATGCACTTTGGATCATCGAAAAGGCTACCATTCTGCTCCAAAGTGAACCCAATGTTCTTGATATCGATGCTCCCGTAACAGGTGAGATCCCGCATAGATGCTGTCGTCTGTCGTGTGCCGATCGGATCGTTTCTTCTTGCTAGTCTGTGGTGACATTCATGGACAATACGTGCGTCAATCCGTTTTCAGCCGTGCGTAAGGCGCATATAGCTGATGTCATATCAAGTATGACCTCATGAAACTCTTCGAGAAGGGCGGAAACCCAAAGACGACTCGATACCTCTTTCTGGGTGATTACGTTGATCGGGGATACTTCAGTATCGAAGTAATTTATTCCTTTTTCTTCCCGACGCTCACCTGATCTTCCGGCCTCACAGTGTGTTCTGTATCTCTGGTCACTGAAGATATGTTTCCCCGATAGCTTGTTCCTTCTCCGGGGTAACCATGAATGCCGTCGATTGACCGAGTACTTCACATTCAAGATCGAATGTAAGATATCGTCTTATTTTAGATTCATCTACTACATCTCCAGAGTTTCTAGGCCACCACAAGTATTCCGAGCGCTTATACGACGCATGTCTGGAATCTTTTTGCGCACTTCCGCTGGCCGCTATAATGAACAAACAATTCTTGTGCATACACGGTGGTCTGTCTCCCGAACTCCATACCATGCATGACCTTCAAATGGTTCGTCCGCCAGAGGGTCCTGTATATGCGTGGTCCGCTCATTCAATCTTGTCAGTTGGACAGATTTCGTGAACCCCCAACGCACGGTTTGATGTGCGACATTCTCTGGTCAGATCCGACAGAGGATTTCGGATCGGAAAAGGGAAAAGATAACTTTATGCACAATCACGTCAGGGGCTGCTCCTTTTTCTTTACGTGAGTATATTACACCATTCGGGATATGTATATTGATTGATCTTGGTTTTTTGATCGACAAGGTACACGGCCACGTGCAAATTCCTGGAGAGGAATAATCTGCTGTCGATAATTCGAGCTCATGAGGCCCAAGATTCTGGGTAGGTGCTCCTTTGATCACTCAACGTCGTTATCGTTACACTTATCCCCCCCAGTTTTCGTATGTACCGGAAAGCAACAAATACTGGTTTCCCCACCCTTATCACCATATTCTCCGCTCCAAATTATCTCGATGTGTACAATAACAAGGCAGCTGTACTCAAATACGAGAACAATACGATGAACATTACCCAATTCAATTGTACGTCGCACCCATATTGGCTGCCAAACTTCAAAGATGTTTTCGAATGGAGTCTACCATTCGTCGGCGAAAAGAGTACGCCGATTCCTTTCATGCTTAAAGTTGCGTTGTATCTCATCGATGCGTCCTTTGCGTAGTCACCGACATGCTTGTTGCTGTACTCAACACGTGCTCCAAGGAGGAGCTCGAGGATGAACACATTCCTGAGCCACATCACGAAGATCTCCGGGAACGGAGAGGAGTCATCAAAAACAAGATTCTTGCAATCGGGCGGATGGCACGGGTGTTCGCGGTGCTTCGGTGCGCTACCTATCCCACCTGGTATGGCCTAAATGTCACGTGACTACATACAGGGAGGAATCGGAGAACGTCTCGGAACTCAAGAACATATCGTCTACTGGCAAGCTTCCATATGGGACGTTGGCGCTTGGTGCGGAAGGCATCAAGAAAGCCATCTCGAGCTTCGAAGATGCGTATGTATATCTCTATCTTCCTCTACTACCTCCCCTGATCGCCTGCTGATGCATGATAGACGGCGATCGGATATCGATAATGAGCGGTTACCGCCCGCACCACCCTCGGCGGTCGGTCAGACCAAGGCGCAGCTCCAATCGCCCACGCCCACGCCGACACCTATACCCATGTCTTCTTTCATGCCTATACCTATAACCTCGAGACCGATGACACCTTCAGATGATGGACGGTGCGAGACACCCTCTCTCGAGCGTGCCTCCTCACCAAGCGCGTCGAGTCTCAGCTCTCCCCCGACTCCCCCGCCTCCTGCCAACTCGGATCGGAGGGGCAGTTTGAGATTAGGAGGGTCGATGAGCCCTTCGACACGGCCACGGAGCGTGCAGAACGCCTTTTCGATGTTGCAGGCGGCGTTGGATGGAAAAAAGGGTGGGTAGAAGTGACGTGGGAGTGCCTGAATGGGATGTGTGCCATAGATAGACTTTTGTGTCGTTTTCTGGACGCGCGTTGGTGGTGTTTTGGCCAGATCAGCTATCTGGGAGGCGATGGATAATCATGCGCTTGGTGTGTTCGTATTCTGTCAATATTAATGTGTATGGACATTGCATGGTCGTGTACGTCCACTGATCGTGAAAGGTGAAGGATATGAATGTACATTGCGTCATTTGGGAATGTCATGTTAATGATTTCCTCCAGAAACATTTCTCTGCATCCAGACACCAGACAGGTTCCTCATCTGCATCCAGAAAGTCCTTTAATCTCTTCACAACCTTTTCCAACCGCCCTGCATCAGGTGCTCGCTCCCAGTTATTCATAACAGAGAGGAAGAACATGGAGTCAGTTCCGTGGAGGTAAACTGTTTGGAAGTTCACGCGATAATTGAATACCTGGTGTTGAAGGTGAACGAGGATAGCAAAGGGATTGGCATCAAGTATGCCTGGTTGAGCATCCAGCTTTTGTTCCAAAAACTCTTCCATTCGTTCGATGCGCAACGCATAGCCGTAATGCATGAGTGGTGGGAATGGAACCCGGCGGTCGTTGCTCGCGATCAAAACAGCAGGGAGCTCTTTGAAGGCTATTGCGGTCCGCAAGATATTTTTACTCTGGAGGACGGCAATTGAGTTATACTATTGGAAGTATCAGATGTAGGACTAAGCTCACTGTTTGAAATTGTCGTTGTTTGAATGCACCAGGAAGCTGGTTAAACTCCTCTTTCTTTGTTGAAGATGGTGAACTGGACATGGTTGAGCCATTACATAATGTGGATCAAGGAAGGATATGGAGTGCAAACTCCGGCGCTGCGGCACAAAGAACGAGTTCCTCTTCCTTCTACACAGTCAGAGCTGCTTAGCGCAGTGATTGCAGCAAACCCTGCCTTTGAAGGTACCAAGTGCGTGCACAATGTCAAGCTTTGCTCGAGGTCGCCAAGTTTCTCGTCATGGCCGCCCCGGAACAGGGTCCACTTCTCACTGAGGCTGTTTGCGAGTACTTCAACTAATCGTCGAGCTGCTATACTGAATACAGCGTCCTCGCCCTTGGTTCCGTATTCAGCCAAGTGGTCTCACTGGCCAGTGTGGATCCCAGCACTCACTGGAACTGAAGAGACGGTTTTCAACTTTCGATCTTGACGGGTGACTTGACGGCGCACGATAGCGACAGTCAATACTCCAGGTCTGTTCCTCAGGTATTAATATGATTGATATCTGATGCAGCTAACGTTCCAGGTCTTACGTCGAGTGTGCCGAGGCAAGCAGACTCTGCAAAGTGATAATGAGTGGCATTGAGACATGGACTCACAGGTCATCGTCTACAACTTATTGAAGAAGTCCCCTGGACCCGCTCCCATATATGTGACGGTTGGCAACCACGACACCTATGTATGCCCAGTGTTTTCTTTCCCGTTGTACTGCACCATGGGTGCTCACGGTCGTGTAGATCCAATTCCAGATGATACCCATATATGATGGGTGGATATCTTGGACAGCAATTCAACTGGTTCGCTCGACCTCAGCACTCTTGTGTCGCCGTGATATTCACCTGACGCTCGATTGTATAGGTTGTACGAACATATCTCGTCACTACGAAGGCTGGCTTCCCGAGGAATCCGTCGAGTTCGCTCGCTCGGATTACGCCGCGTACACGGTCAAACGGCCCGACGGTCCCCGTATTATCTCCATTGATACGGATACGTGTGCGTTCGATTCTCGCACACGCGAGCGTGTATGGCGTTGCTGACACACCTCTAACACTCGACAGGGTACAGGTAATGATGACGATTGCAGCGTTGTTGCTCAGCGTGTCTGACTTTAACAACAACGAATAGGGACAAACTCTAGCAACCCCGACACGTTTGGTCTGCTGAGGTGGCTGACGGACGAGTTACAGGATGCCGAAGATGCAGGCAATAGAGGTTGGTTGCTGGCTCTAACCCGCATACGTGATCTATTAATGTCGTGCTGTAGTGTGGATCATCGGTCACGTGCTGGCGGGATGGGATGGAACAGCAGCACCTCGATTGAGAGAAAATGCAAACAAGTTACCGGGAGATTTACAGGGTCGTAGTGTCTCGGCAAACGCCGTATTTTACGGCCTACTAAAACGCAAAAGGCAACTACTTAGCACCAAGTTTCTGTCCTATTTTACAAGACCTCGGAGATGTTTGTGGTGAGATGGAAACTTGCGAACCTCGGGGGATGTGCGTCAGTTCAATTCCCTGCGCCGCCCTGAATCAAACTCCATTTGCGACCCGCTATATTCGCTAACAGGAGATTGCTTCCGACTTCGACGAAAGCAGGTGATACGAGGTGATACGAAACGATGCGAATGCACACGACACAGTACAGATAGAGTGGGTTCAAACGACTGCGCAACAAGTTCCGAGGTATTTGAGTCGTGCATAGACACCTCTCTCTGCGATGATTTCTTCTTATGCAGTTGCCACGGGGCTAATCGCCCTCGTTCTTGTTCATGTACTGTTCAAGCATTTCACTCGCCCATCATTGACCATGATCCGTGGGCCCAAGTCGCCGTCGTTCATCTATGGTAGAGTCCTTTCCCCGCTCCTCACGTTAGAATAACAATTGGATCCTTGCCTTTCAGGCAACTTGCTCGAGCTACTCCAACGTCCAGTCGGTGAAGCCGACTTTGCATGGCAGAGTCAGTATGGCGGTGTTATTCGTCTCAAGAGTGTCTTTGGGGTAGGGACACTCCCGTATCTACCGAACTCAACCACGTCTCA
>JBBPOE010000518.1:0-20634 GCA_038091295.1 Tylopilus felleus | reverse complement strand
CCCGGACTGAAATTGGCAGTGACAAAGGCTGGGAGTGGTCTCCCACTGGCACCATCACTTTCGGAGGACATGGTTGATGGAGTCAGACTTTCTTTGTGGCAAAAACTAGCTAGATTTTTAACATTACAGTACTACCAAGGTATACTACCTCTGTGAACCCAGTATAGTTCTGCCAAGTTCTGCCAGCCCATTTTTTGGAGGTTCTGCCATCTGCCTGGCAGTGCCAGTTTTGCCATGCCACTCGGCAAATTGGCAGATTTCTGCCAACAACACTATTCGGGCGGGGCATAGGAAAAAACATTTATAAGCGAGTAGGCTAGTGCCGTATCCAGCGGAAGACTGCTCTGTGAGAGTAATTGAACTTGTGAGTGAATATTAGTATTCGCTGTCTTGTATTTCTGTTCCATGTGGATGCGCTTGGCTATAGGTTGTGGACCTTGCAGCGGAGGTCGTTTGGACATGATTGTGCCAGTAGGTCATTGATCAAGTGAGCCTTTACAATGTACTAGCGGAGTTGGAATCCTTCGTTTTCGCAGGTCGCACACTCGGCGCTCGTTACGGCCCGGGCGCATCCGCACCAGCTCGCCCTCTCTCTCGCGTCGGCACTCACCACCATGTGCCCCAGGTCTCCAACTAGCCGGACGCCATTGCTCGCCAGTGCGCCAGTTCACTGGCTCTCTCGCGCGTGCATTGCTTTTCGCGTGGCACGCTCGGTGCGCGTTGCTTCGCGTCCACTGGTCCTTATCACGCACGCGCTACCTCGTCTGGTCTTTACCATACGCACTCCTTATGCCGTGTCCACTGGCCCTTACCACACACACGCTACCTTGCGTCCACTAATATCTAACCATACACGAATCATTGCGTCCCCCGGTGTCAATCCATACGCACACTACCATGTCCACTGGTCTCCAACCATAGCATGCTCCGGCGTCCGCTGATTCTCTCATATGGCGTTGGTTCCTTCTCCTTCTGTGTGGGGTGAGCTCCGCTGCATGCGTCACAGGCTCCTTTCGGGGAATGCAACTCGCTTGCCCTCACAGTGCTTCAGTCCGAAAAGCCCTCTGAAGCTTTTGCCCAAATCCTCACTCCTGCTATGTACATCACCCGCTCCTCCCTATGAGGCTCGAGCCGCCGTTGCAATCGAACTTCGCGGATCTACTGTTTGTCTTCTACAGATGTTGAACGGGTGTGTCGATGTCATCAGGATGTTTGATGTGACCTTTATTCGAAGGGCTTTTTCCCCATGGCATCATCGTTATTTTCATCGGCGCCGCTGGACAGCCATGGTATCATTTACACGGACAACAGTTTTGTAGTACTGTATGATCCAGACGACCTTCCTCATCCACCATGTGCTCGTAAAATACCGGTACCGACGCATATCTCGATAATCACACATTATTTACCAATGCATCATCGTACCACTATTAGTGTCAATAGTGACATTGTCTGGACAACTACAAATTGTGACCTTGCTTCCTACGTACAGTTTCTACCTCACAAGATCATCATCTGGAAGCTAATATCCTCGGTTTGCATCCGGTCCTCTCTCAGCCTTCTATCAGTCGGAAAACCCGGATCGAGGGACCACTCCAGCTTGGACTTAGATTTGGCGTCGCACTCGAACGTGATGATTTCATCCGTGTCACACTTTTTCCAGCTCCCGTGCACGCCAGAATGGGACTCCTGCACGACGACTCTCCGTAACAGGATGGCGTAGAGGCGATCGGGACAAGGAAGGCAACCTTCGGGGTTGACGTTCAGGACGCCGAGTGCAAATTCCTCTCCCAACAAGGGCCTTTCGTCGACGTCCTCGTCGCGATGAATCCCTCGTATCTCGATTGTTTTTTGGGATAAAGGGCACGTAATGACAGCAGCTGGTGACATGTAGTCGGGATATCGGGAGTGTTTGCTTGGCTCACTGACGTGCACGGGGACAAACAATATCTTCATCGGCAAACCAACGTTCGTCAAGCTGAGTGGGTCGTTCTCGAGCACACTAATCATTCTCCCCTCAGGAGAGTGCCGTCCAAAATTAACGTCCCAAGGCAAGTAACACTTGGGGGAAGAAGGGATCATGCGCGATGGATGGATGGACGGCGAAACAGACCGGCCAGTCCATAAGAACCAGTCCCGTTCATACCCGACTTGAAGAACAGCCTGGAACAGCCGGAAGAAAGCACGTTCTTGACCCTCTCCGTAGGCAATGGAGATGCTAACGTTGAAGATTCCCATGAGGGAATACGATTGGTCCTCCTCCCGTGTGGTAACTCTTCGAGAAATCCACTGCATCCGTTCCGGCAAGGAGGGGTGACGAATCCCGGGAACGAAGTTACGAACGTGTTGCATGTGCAAACCAGATGCTTCGCGAATGGCATCACTAAGAAGGTCGAGCTGATGGGTGAGGCTCAGGTCGTTGAGCTTCCTCACATTTTCTGCAGATATCTTGTCGTTAAGGAAATCGGTGAGACGCTCCCAACTTTTGCTGTAGAATTTAAGGCGTCGCGGAGCGAGGAGTTCCTGCAGAGTCCATCCCCGTGTAAACCACCTGTCATGGACGAGGTCGCGGAGGTCATTCGTTTCGGCGAGATACGCAATGCATATTGCTGCATCGCGATACCACGAAAACATCGAGCGGACCGATTCATCCAACTCGGCGCTGCTAGATTTATCGATACAGACGGTGTCCACCCAAGCAAACTCGGTCCCATATTCTTCGGCAATTCTGCAGAAGTTGTGCAGCTTTTCGAAGCTGCGTTCCTGCCCAACCTCATGATGGTCGTCTTGCTGACATACGTTCAACTTGAAGAGATCATTCTGACCTTGAAGATCACCATACGACAGCTCCCCCCGTTCCCATGTATGTGAGAGGATGGCAAACCTCGTCACATCTTCGACCCATTCGGCAATGACCGCGTCCCTCACCCGATGTCGCTGAATGGGCGTCATGGTAGGTCGATTTATGAAGGATTCGCATTCCATTGTTTTGATCTTCTCTGCACCAACACTGAGCTTTTCGTACGAGGTAAGATATTCGGCCACCGCGGATCTCTCCTTAAGTTTCCTCTCCCCGGGCCGTAGATTGATGAGGCGTAGAGGGAGTTTACTGAATACGTGCGAATAGATCTCTCTGCGAAGAACATCTAGCAGGTTCTGGCCACTAAATCGGTAATCTTACTTAGCATCAGCCACAATTCAAGGTTGAACTGCACGTACTCGCAATAAGTGTACTTGGTTCTTTCATTGGAAGCCTGCATATAACTCTCAGATGCAGAGTGTCTGGGAAATCTGGGTGAAGGGATGGGAGGATGAGTTTGTAGACTGGAATGACGAACACTAGGTGACGTACGACAGCGAGGATCGTTTAACTTGTTGGTAACTCGCTTCGCTCAGTCCCTCTAGGAACGCTGTAGCTGGGTTTCTGTGATGACACGAACCAAGGTCCGATAACCATTTGATCAGCGACAGATATACTGACTGTGTGTATCTATCAAAGGTGAGTTTGGATCGATCAGATCGAGATCTGGTGAAAGGCATCAGGACAGCTCCAAACCATGATGATCAACAAACTGACGATCCAGAAGGTCCAGTCATCGATGTCCAACAACGCCTACTAAGAGGCTATCTTCGATCGTTGATGGTAGACGCGAGGAAGGACGTATTAGCGCTCAGATTCGTGGCCTCAGGGACAGCAGCCACTCTAACTCCGGGCCGGACATCCCGAGCTGCCCGCCCTTGGATCCCAAGACATTTGAGATTGCAATTTGTAATATTCTGTGGGTAAGAAGATGGACGAGTTTCACGAGAGAGCGGCGCGCAATTTTAAAGGAGCCTAGTGAGTATATTGTTAGTTCGCGTCGTTGAAGTTGATTGGGCAACTAACATAAGCACCGAGAGCGGAGTCCTGCTGGGGTGAGATGGTATGACCGTATCATATCCAGGGTTGAATCGCAACCCAAAGCTAAACCATTAGAACTTAGTAGCGACCCTGACCCTCGCACGAGACACGACCACTAGTTCCATACCATGTTGCATGGTACTGAACCAGTAGTCATACCCGTCAGGATGTTGTCCTTGTCCTCTGGGAGTGTGGATGATGACAAAAGATAACCCGTGTCTTGCGAATGCATCCCGATAGGGAAGTGGTTGCAGAAAGGCAAGAAATGCACGCTGTCGTTAGATAACCGGAGATCCAAAATACTAGTCGACGCATGACTGGGAGGCCGACACTTTGAACAGTGAACAAACACGGCCTGGCCATACTACATGGTGCCATGCATCCTCAAGGCTAGTTTAGCGTTCAATGTTTGTTCAACAGTGAGTCCCAACTTGAACTCAGCTGGCGATTGTAAAACTTTACTTGAAGAATCAGTGGCACTACCCAACTAAATACACCGGCGCACACTAGAATTAAGATACCAGTCCGATGAGCCTCGGGCTGGCTCAACGGCACAGACCGACCGACCGACCGACCGATCCATTTCTAATTTGAGCCAGATCCACAACCTCCTCACCCACAAGAGACCGTTCCCTCTCATGTACACTGTCTATACTGTCATGGTTGAGTCGTATCCTGGTCTGTGCACTTGCCCAACTCCCCGAGTAATGATTATTGATTGGTCGTTTGTCGTATATCATGTACGTACCGCACAACGTTCATTCCTTCCTTCAGCGTCGTGCTTCTCTTTCCTAGGTAGCATCTTCCCGTCTCGGATCTCGTCCTACTTGGTCCTCTCTTTTCTAGCAATCAACGTGCTCGTTGCCAGATAGTGCCGCGATTTCTCGCGACCTTGAAGATACCCCAGGTAACCCGAAATTAGATGATCCTACCAATTCGCAAACAGAGTCCCAACTCGGATCCACACCGAGTGCGACGGCGTTAATCCATTGAGCATAAGCAACAGATGCCAACCCGACGGACGGACGTGCGCGTTTGGCGCCGCTGTAATGGTGCACGTCATCCCGGCCATAAAGCAAGAAAAGGCGAGGAAGAGAAACTCGATCGAATCGGTATAGAGTGCATGAAGTTGCAGAAGATCTGCCGATCCTCAATTGGACGAAGGCACCTGCTCAGGAATGTCACCAACACTTGGTACAAGTTCATTGGGTCCGTCCATTTCAAGTAGCCGAGGTTAATGACTGTATCACCACCTGGAGGTTTGGGCAGAATCTCCGGACTAGGCTCGGGCTGGACCATTACCACCTACTTCCGTACCCACGACAAGTTTGCCATTCGGCATCATCATCGCCGTCGGGTACCATCTACCGCGCTGTAAATCCTTTTAAATATTTGGCAGGATCGACGTCAAGGTGCGCCACAGACCTGATGCCTGAGGCGAGAGCAAAGCCATGTTCTCCTACCACTCACGCGGCTCGTTTATCTCCATCCAGATAATACAACCTGTCCAAATACGTCGACTCGATCGGCCATCCCGACGTTGTTCTGTCGCACGCCTTTATTCGGGAGGGTCGATACCCCTTAAACAAATCACGTCTGACATGCCGTGCGCTGGCATTCGTCGAGGTGTGAGCCTGATAAATTCCATTCAAACTCCGACTACCCTTTCAACTCTGTTCTACCTGACAATTCCCCGTAGTGACTGAAAGACGTGGTTCTATAACATAGTGTAAACCAACCTATCAACCGATGGCCCAGTAGCCTGAAAAAAAAAAACAAGAACCTCAAAATCCGAGACACAACTTGAATGTAGTACTTGCCACTCCCATCTGCACCCTATCTGCTAATTTTCAGTCCTCCGGCGCTTTCTGCTCGCAACCCCTGATCCCTGATTTTGTACTGCCTCTGCATCACCAGTGTGTCCCTTGCCCCAGCCAATGTGGCCGAGATGGTATTGACGTATATGCCATACAATGTTCTTGCGAGGAACAAACAGTGGGCAGCCCTCCCACCTGCACCTGATGAGATCCTTGTGCTCGATCTCGTGATTGTTCATGTGTACTAGGACGCTGTCGCATGAAATTGTAGCCCCACAAATGTCAGAGTCTTCATCACGCCATTGGCAAGATGCCGTTGGGCATGGTGCTTGGACGTTCCGAGTGGCTTCGAGGATTATAGTTGGTCGCGAAACCGGCTGCCCTTCCAGAGTCGGATTCACCTGTCAGACAGGGTCCGTTGGTATGATGGTAAAGTGTGGACGTGTCTTACTTACTTCAATGATCTCGGGACCAGGATTTTCATTGACCTGTCAAACGCTTCAAAACAAAATAAACACCGGAATGCGACCTAAAGCATACAATAGAAATAGGTATGTCATCAACGACGTGGTCTTCAGTCCAGTTCATTAGGTCGTTTGATGTGTCAAACAGTCCTCTAAGGTCTATGGGCATAGGTTGCGACCAAGCTGCTCCGGTGAGTTGTACGTTCGTAAAGGATTGTGTTATCTGATCACTGATATTCAATAAACGATGATGGTGGCTCAAAGTATTTTCCTACAGCGTTGAGCTCTATTCCGCGATGATGGCCTTCTGTAGCGACGTCGATGACCTGCAGGTTTTTCTAGATGACAATGAAGAAAACTTGAAGGAAATGGGAAGCACACCATAGGAGTAGCATTTGACACTTCGTCACTGTGTAGGCATTTGAATCATTCCTGTAATCCATCTTGCGAGTGATTGGCTCACATTGCTGGCTCACTAGAATTGTCGTAGTCATCTTGCTCAGGTGTAGTTTTTAGAGTGACACTGCTATCCTCCATTTGCATATCTATGTCGCTCAGCGAATCGACTCTTGAATCATTCGTCAAAAATTTAACAATGTCCTCGCTTGAAAGTCCCTGATCAGGTTCGCTGAAGGATGACCAGCAGCGTTGAATGAACATCCATCGACGATCTGTGAGGTGGCGGCTATCAGGGCGCTTTGGGGGTTCACCCCTAGAAATTGCAGATAGGACATCGTCATCGTGTTCATAGTAATGATAAGGAACCTTCCCAGAGAGGATCTACTCGGTGCATCCGATCCATTTGAGTACAGGAAAGATGAGGTTGAAAAGCCAGTTACTGACCTGCAGCATGATGCAACCGAAGGAGTATATATCGCTTCCCGGAGTCGGAATATTTCTCTTGGAATTAATATTCCCTCCAGTGGAGGACTCCGGAGCGGTCCATCGCACGGTTTCCAGCTCCAACCCACCAGATAGTGGTGACCAATGTTCATCCGCTAGAGTCGACAGACCAAAGCCGGAAAGTCGGGCTGTTCCGAACGTGTTGATCACGACGGTTGACTACATGTTTCATTTGTATTGATAAGACGGTGTATGAATTGATTGAGATACAAGGACTACGTACGCCGGATAGGCAACCATGTAATATGCCCTTTGAGTGCACTGGTAATGACAAAGATAAGCCAGAAGAATTGAAGAGCACTCTAGCGGTGTTGCTCACAATAATGTAGGCCGTTGGCGACATCATAAATCTACAGTGAAGAGCATTTGACCCTTGTAAACAAAATGAAAATTGTGATACATACCAACTTAAGTCTGTGCAAATCTGTTAACCTGTCACGCATGCCATCTGTATAGGATGTAAGCGTCCCCTTTTCGGCCCACGGAAACACCATAGTGAATCGGCTAGGCTCAATGGTTGCCCATATTAACGGTAAAACATTGGAATGGTTGAGTGTTGCAAACTTTTCGGCGACACGTTGTGCTCGCTGAAAAGGCAACTTCAGAACACTGAAACACAACTGAAAAAAGATGTGATGAATATACCGTTTCTTTGTCGGACAGGTTGGTGTCGTTCGTTGGCTCAATCGTGATGACTGTAATTGCAACCTAATAAAATATGTTGGTGTTCCCCTGGTGCCACGGTGGTGGCGACATTAAAGCACACAAACCTTCACAACAGATCCATCAGCTGTGCGGAGACCCCCCCTGTAGATATTCCCGAAAGGGTGTCTACTGCAAGGCTCCTCGTCATCTTGCTGAATGCGATCAGCCAAATCGATCGGCAATTCTGCTCGAGGAAGATCAACACCGAAATTTATAAGTGGCATATCCTTGTTTCTCAGATAGACAACACCTCGAGAGAAGGGTCAGCCATTGGGCTAACAGACAGAACCATTTGTTTACCATTTATTAAGACGATCAAATAGTGCTCAGAAACTATGGCATCAATAGCGCTCTCCAGGTCCTCGAGCTTCAATAATTGTCCCTTCACAGCCGCGTTGAAACATAGATACGGTAAGAAAGGGAACAACATACCTTTTCTAGCATCGTCAACCAGGTACTGTCGTGGGTTACTGCAGCCTCGGCAGAAGGATGCTGTTCCGTGGCTGAGTAGTGACAGATATTCTGAGTAAATTTGATGCAGACCTTTGTTAGCAGATATCGGTTGATTATTTCCGACGGATGTACAGGCTAATCAGCAAGGTTTTCAGGTCATGCAACTCTGGATGGGGATCTAAACCCACCAAGGTTGCTTGAGGTACATGTTGAATCGTTGTACTATCTGTATGGGTAAGGGTTGTTCCTGCAGCAGTGGCTCCTCCACTAGACCCACTGTCAGGCTGGACGGGCTCGGATTGATCGGTGGCCTCTGTTGTACTTTCCCTGTCGGTTGATTCGCTGCTCTCGGTCAAGTCAGGCTCTTCGCAAGTTGCGAGTTGCTCTTGGTTTGGATGGCGTACAACTCCATTGGACGTGATCGTGAATGATTGTACGAAGATTGTCTGGTTATCATGCTCTCGGCTATTAGTTAAAGGTCCGATTCCGCTGGCAAAACGACCTAAGGGATTCCAACGGGAGGCATCCACCCGAAGCTCCCCATTTTGCTCCACTAGCTCGCAGGTCACCGGAACTTCCCGACCATCCTTCTTGTTAAACGACGAAAGGGCCCACGAACGGGTTCGACAAAGTCCAGTGATTAGGTAAAGAGAGCGCAGGGGACCTTGTAGTTGTTCCCTGGCAAAGCTGAACCACGTGGCCCAATGGTCATTAGCCTGGCTTTCAAATCGACGGTGTTCCTGGAATGCTAGCTTAGAGCACGTTGCGCCTTGGGGTACAATGATGTGGGCTCCATCTTCCGACAGATTAGCGGTATGTTGAGTTATCGTGCGACTAAAAGCACGGTCAGGGCAGTTATTGGACGCATGGAACAAGGATACCTGACATCCACAGTGGTCTCGTCAGTATAATACGGCGCATCCACCGATTTGAAGAACCAAGATGTTTCGGGGGATGAAAAGACGTGACCGGGAGAGAACACCTTGTAGGTAATGATATTCGGCTTCTTGATTCGTGTGAAGCTAGGTGGAAACCCATGTTCACGCTCCAGAGCACGGTCGCGAGGATTACAAATGTTGAAGAGGGCATCAAAACAGCCATCTCTATCGATTATGCCAACATCCCCGATTTTAAGGCCGTCGGGTTGGCGACGCCGGGGTAGCAAGACTGGCGCAGGATTCCACAGAGGGTAACCATCTCGGAACCAATGTCTTGCGAATGCATCCTGAGGCGAAAGAGGTTGCGTAGTAGCCTGAGGAGGCATGCTAGCTAGTATCGTGAGCTGGGGACTCGAAAACGTTTATCGGTGGTGCCACCCAGGAGGCCAAGTATGCGCTGAAGTTCTAGTTGTTTCGGCGGGAGCTGAATTGAACTTCTGATGATGGTCGTTGGATGGTCGTATTACAAGTTCCCACGTGGCTGTGATGCAACCTCCTTACTACCACCTCGAGATGATGTATTGGAAGCAATCGTGTGCGAAACCAGGCATGAGGGACGTATGCGCGATCAACGGTCTGGAATGCCATGACCAGATTCAGAGCCCATAGTTTACATAGGCATCAGTAGGTTTGAGAAGTGTAGGGACAAGCTGGGCACTCTCCCGGGCGTGTCAATGATCCATAGATGACTAAGCGACGCGGTTTTGAATCTCGTTGAGGTAACTCAGTCAATGAGGACGACACCTTAGGCCCGTCTACTAGTAGGAATTTGAGTGCGCCTTCAACATACAAAGCGCTGGATCGTTCGTCATTCATATTTCTCCGTCGCACGTGCGATCACTGCATGCCGGGTCGTGACGCTCACCCTGCTCTATCACAGTCCACACATCATCATCGTCTTGATCTGCTTTGTGTTGTACCCATGTTGTTCATAAAAGCCATGTACGGATGATCTATCATATACACCCTGGGTTACAGATCACTGAAGCTGCACAGGTCGTACTCAAGAAGCGGCGCCCAACTATGTCTTTTCCTAGCAGTGCTTCTATTTATCGGTCTCACATGTGGTGTTCCTCCTCTTCCGACCATGCATCGGTTAATACGTGAATGGGGTGTTTGGAGCCTCAGCTTTGGGAGTTGTACAGATGGCTGGAACACGCTCAGCCTTCAGGAGACGAAGCTGTAGTCCAGTTGAAGAGATCATGGGTGTGAAAGCTGAGAAAGCAACTAGTGAGTACAACCTTCTCATTCGAGAAGTGTTTCTAACATGACATGATGCCCATGACCAGCCACGGACAACCGCCTGTTATTCCCAAGCAGTCCGGATCCCAAGGCCGAATTACACGTTCACAGCTATCAACAACTGCTAAGAGCTCTCGAGTTGCTTGTTGCATCAATGGCGACAGTTTGACTGTCATTGACTCCTTTTCTTTTCAACCCTGTTGACACGCTCAACTAGGTATAGTGAGTACGGGTAGAGTGTTCTGTATGTGGAAGGGTACTCACACTTCCAGCAGATGCCCAAAGAACACTAACACTTCATCCAGCCCTTGGTAACAGGCGACAGTAAGGGAAAGAAAGTCTTTTCATTCACCCGGTTGAATGACAGCGATGGATCATGGTAGACGACAGCGGTGCCATTGCCATCTGTAGAATCATAATCTACGAGACAATGACGTCCTGCACAACTATCCCTTGCGGGAAAATTCCATTCATGCTTGGAATCAAAAAGTTACCATCACTGTGGATGATGATTCCTGTGATGAGGGTGTTCAGCACGAAGCCTGGAGTGACGAGCACAATTCGGTGGGAATGGAGGACAGGGCGGGCGGAGAAAAGGGGAGTCAAAGTTTTATCCTCACACTTATTGCGACCAGGAGAAGAGGGGTCATCAACACAAACCTGAAGTTCAACAGAGGACGCACGTTCTTCCGCAACGCAACGTGGGTGAGCAAGTTTTTGCATAGCAATATGATAACAACCAACCCAGTCCATGCCGACACCAATCTGCGCAGGCGCTGACACACTCTGTTCACCGTCGCCCGCGGAACGAAATTGTAGGTGAATGTCCGTTGTGAACATGGGGACTTCGAACTCGGCGGACAGCAGACAGGCTTCAAGTTGTTTGCGAACTCCTGGACAAGGGTCACTGATCACGCGAGAGATTGATCAAAAACCACGCTCAAGCGTGGCCCATCACCAAAGATGCCGGGAACCATCTTCGAGGACGACGACTGCAAACCTCGTAAGCGACGCCACTGCCAAGCCTGCAGTTACATAACATACTACCATTTTAGGGCAAAATGCCAAGTTCTCAAAACGTCGTTCCACACTGTAACCCACTACTAACGTAGCGGGAATAACTGCCAATGGGTCCGTGCACAACACAAACACTTGCCGTGCGACATCGTACAACGTATCCCACAACTCCAGGGCCCACCAGGCTATCAGTGTGCGTGTTCTTGCATCGTCCTCGAACAAGGTTTCCTGGCATGGTGCTTAGTCATCCATGAATCATTGTCGGCGAAGGTTCCTCGTAGGAACTTCATTTTCGTGAAGTTCAGTCACAGCAGTGGCTCGCAGGGAGGAGCGGTGATGTACATATTACATACATTAATAGGTGTGTATATGGCAGAAGTGAGGATTTGGGCAAAAGCCCCGGAGGGCTTTCGGCCTGAAGCACTGTAAGAGCAAGCGAGCTGCGAGGGTGGGATGGGCACCAAGCAGGTCACTGAGTGCCCATGAGTGAAGTGCAACGGAAAAATATAGGTTGGACGTTGGACCTGCAAGAGGGAGTAGTGGGTGGGTGCGAAAACGAGGAGCTGGCGACAGCTCGCTGACGAGACCGAGCCGCCAGCACCGCCACCTGACTCACTCCTGCACGGACTAACTTCTAGGAAGTCATGCGCCGCGACAGCCTAGACGACCATCACAGTGCCACTGCCAGGTCATCTTCTGTCTCCCTCGCTCATCATCCTCCATGGCGACCTCGAGGCCTGTCTTTCTCCGTGTAGGCCCTCTCTCTGGCCTCCGAAAGTGTACCTTTCCCCCCGTTCTTAGACCGGTCTGCGATATATTTATCCTCAAACAGGCCACCTTGGTCACGAGGGGCACCGGCCTTCCATGCCAGTCTGACCACGTCTATACGAACCCTCATGCGTTTGCTTTGCCCTTCTCCCGATCAGTGCAACCTTACTGCCCCCTTGACAGCACATCCCTAGGCCTCGGAGACTGGGCGACAATTGCCAATAAGTCATTTGTTTGTAGAGATTTCTTCCTTCCCTCAGGAATGGCAACCCACTGATCTTCTTAATTTGTTTCTTCTAGACTCGTCGATAGGGTAGCATGCCGTTTCCCCTGCAAGCTAGTAAGTTACTCAATGACATACATTGTTGGAGCACGATACGGGCGCGGGAAGTGACCTCAGACGAGATGGGAGTCAGAATCAGGATTTGGATTATTGTCCACTAAAGTACAAATCGTCTTATATACGGTACTACTCAGTGTCTATTGATTAGATATGCTCGGCATCACTTGGCCGAGTGCAGCTTGCTTATGCTAGTATACGCCGTTACTGCCTTCTAGTCGACCATAGTTCCGTACAACCGCCACAGTCGTTTCCTTGGAGTGCCGGCAGACCTTTTTGTTTCCACATGATGGGCTGAAACCAATTTACCCTGGCCACGTAATGTCCATTTCCCGAGCCTGGTGGACTCAGATCCCCATTTCGCCCGAGTCGATGGCATATCTCGATCAAAATTGTCGCTTGTCTTTGTTCGCTTGCTCACTGATCTCGACAAAGAATTCTTTCATACATGCGGGCCAAGCTTGGCTCAAGGGCACATGAATTCTATAAGAACGGAGAAGAAGCGAGCAACAAGACTAACAGGGTCAGTTGCAATGACTACTTTCCGTCTCTTGACGTTCTTGTTGTCGCTGACGCTGATAGCTCGAGTGGGCACGGCGTCCCCCGTGACAGACGGCTTGATAGGAGACGTGACCGTGCGGACCGTGCCTACGATCCAGAATACGAATCTTCCTGGATCATGGAAATACCAAGGATGTCTCTCGTGAGTAATCGTACTCTCTCTCCCCGGAATGCGCATATTCTGATCATTCTGAATCGAACAGTGAGCCGTCAACCACTGGCACAACCAGAGTGTTACCGTACGAACTGGATTGGACTACGAACAATACGGTCGATGCTTGCTTGAACCAGTGCGCGGCGTTTGGCTATCCCGCTGCCGGCTTGGAGTACGGATATCAGTGTTGTACGTCTCCATTCTCTTGATAATCCTGATGTGACCATGTGATAAACGTTCGCGATGGCTCAGTCTGCGGTGACATCTCCGACGTCAACACCAACGGCGGGGTACTTGTCCCCGACTCAGAGTGCACTATGCCGTGCTCTGGAGATCCCACCCACGTGTGTGGCGATGCATGGAAGTTGACTACCTACTACTGGACGGGGGCCCCGCTGTATGTCTGGAACACCCCGGAGAATACTGGATATTACGAGGCAAGTCTGAAGTATTGCATCACATTCCGCCCAAGCTGAAGTTCACGTTCGTCAGCTTTTAATCGGTGGCATCGTCGTCCCGTTGATGGCAACCGTGGGCATTAACAACAAGGTGGCTTTCCTCGAAAAATATCCCTCGCCTTTATTTCCCAACTCGACTGGCGCGTATGAGTTGGATATCAGCCTGACAGACAACTACTTGTTGGCATGGCGCGAGATGCACGTGCTGACAGACGTGTTTTGCTCGGGGAACATCGTCCTCCCAGATAAAGGCGCACGACAAATCAACATTGGTGGACAGAACCCCTCATCGGAGTATGGAGTCAGATTGTACTATCCGGATGGAAAGCCGGGGGTGAACGGGACGCGCGATTGGGAGCAAAATCCGAACGAGCTTGCGCTTCAGGTACGTGGCCTATTCCGATCCGATTCTGCGGGTTGACATGGTTTTAACAGCGCGCGAGATGGTACCCGACGGCGATGATGATGCCGAATGGCAGTATTCTCGTGGTGGGTGGGGAGATTGGTTCCAATGGTCCACCGGAACATAGTCTAGAGATTATGCCAAAACCTCCAGGTGGTGATACGGTCGTCAACCTCGACTACTTGCAACGCACCGATCCAAACAATTTGTATCCATTCTTGATGGTACTTCCGAGCGGACGCTTCTTCATTGGTGAGGACACTCAATTTAGGAACGGGAAGTCTACTTACAAGAACGAACATTCAGGTTACTACAATGAGGCACGGGTATTAGATCCGGTGACCTTTGATACCGTTACAGTGTTACCCAACATCCCTGGCGCGGTAAATAACTTCCTCGCCGGTCGCACATACCCAATGGCGGGAGCGGCGATGCTTCTTCCGCAACATGCGCCATATACGGACCCGATTCAGATTATGATTTGTGGTGGCTCCTCGCCTGACAAGGTCGTGCTCGACAACTGCGTCACGATTGCACCCGAAGTCGAGAATCCAACGTGGACGATAGAGAGAATGGTGCGTATATGCGTGGTGTCGATGCCTGGATTTGCCTGACACATGCGGACTCTGGTATAGCCATCAAAGAGAGTCATGCCTTGCATGGTCACCCTTCCAGATGGGTAAGCCAGCGTGAACTCAAGTGTGCGTGTTGTTCGAGGCTTACACCGATGGCTCGCAGGACCTTCATGATTCTGAACGGCGCCTACCAAGGCTGGTCTGGATTTGCAGGGGCGACCGACCCCAACTTCAGCGCGATACTGTATGACCCCGCAAAGCCCGTCGGTCAGCGTTTCTCGATCCTCAACAGCACGATCGTTGCACGAATGTATCACTCCGAAGCGACGCTCCTCCCGGACGGCCGTGTGCTGGTCACGGGCTCGGATCCAGAGTCGAGATACCCCAACGGGTCGTTTGTGTATCCAGAGGAATTCCGGATGGAGGTGTACATTCCACCGTATCTGAACCAGGGGTTCAAGCAACCCACGTTTACGATCCAGGAGACGGATTGGGAGCTCGGTGGAAAATACCAGATTGAGGTGACGCTCTTCCAGGGCACGACGAACACGATGCGCGTGTCTCTCCTCGCAGGTGCGTTCCCTCGTCGAGCGCCTCAGAATGGATGCTGACGCGTCCGAATGTAGCTTCGTCGAGCACACACGGCAACGTCATGAGCGGCGGGCGTCTTCTCTTCCCCAAATTTTCTTGCTCTGGGACCACGTGTACCATTACGGCGCCGCCGAACCTGTACATTTCTCCGCCGGGTTGGCATCAGTTGTTTGTGCTCGATGGACCGACGCCGTCGCACTCGGCGTGGGTTCGTATTGGGGGTGATCCGGGTAAACTTGGAAACTGGCCCGATTTTCCTGATTTCACGTTGCCTGGGGTGTAGATGGTGTGGGGAAAGAGAATTTCTTTTTCGGGTTAGGGATTGAACTTCGGTTGGTCTACTGTATACCCCTTGTGGTGCATCTTCTTGTATGCATTTGTTCGTTTTGTGCTATCTATCCTGTTACGGAGAGTCGTCGCTCGGCAGTCTAATGCTGAAGCGCGACGTAACTGATCCTACTGATGTCTTTGGACACTTTTTGGCTTTCTTTTTTGGCGTTTATCTGGGTTTGAAGGGTAATGAACTTATGCATATGATGTACCTTCACCACATACATCCATTTCCTTGATTTCATGCCAGTGTGAGTACTTGAATGGGCTGATGTTGCTCGCAAGGACTGGGAGTTTACACATATACATAAATCCCATCTCACCGATCTGAAGAACAAGGGTCACTCTGCCAGTGTATCCACAGTATACAGTCAAGAGATCAGTCGATCAGTCGAGAGTCGAGAGCTGGGGGAGCCAATGGTGTGGTAGAACAGGGTACTCTCTTCATCTCGTTTCCCATGCCACAAGGCTTGCATGGGAAGTGAAATGAAGGTACCACTGCGTCCGGTGAAGGTTCAAGAGCAAGGAGAGCTGAAGGTGCGGTGGAACCACTGGCAGACATTCTTCGGCAGTGCAACGGCTGCAGTGAAATCAGGAATCAAGAGCAGGGAGAGCAGGGGGGAGAGTAGACGGACAAAGTGCCAGCCAGCCTTTGCTGGCAGAATGCTGAACTTGAACGACTGTCGATGGCCTTCAAGTCGTCCTCAAATAACTTCAACGACGTAGGTCCCTGCCACGTCGCTCAGTCATCGATCAGATTCGCTGAAGTGTTGCATGAACATGATCCAGTGACGATCCGTGAGGCGACGGCCTTCAGGGCGCTTTTAGGTTTTCCCCCTAGAAATTGTAGACAAGACTATGGATTTGTCATTGCGCCCGAACATGGTGATCTCATCTGTATCATGCTTTTACCGTCTCACATAAACTGTTATATACTAGTATCTAGGCGCCAGTCAGATGAGGCTCGAGCCCAATGGCCCAGGTCAAGACCAACTAACAGGTCCATTTCCTATCTAAGCAAGTTCCAACTAGATCACCCTCGCCCACAAGAGAGATCCTCTTTCCCTCCTGCCTCCCATCTACACCCCAGGCAACGTGAAATCGGGAAAATCGGGCCAGTTGCCTAGTCCGGCCGGATCACCCCCAATACGAACCCACGCCGAATGCGACGGCGTCGGTCCATCGAGCACAAACAGTTGATGCCAACCCGGCGGACAAACGAACGCATTGGGCGGCGCCGTGATGGTACACGTCGTCCCAGAGCAAGAAAACGTAGGGAAGAGAATACGCCCGCCGCTCATGACGTTGCCGTGTGTGCTCGACGAAGCTACATCGGATGCGTCAGCATCCATTCTGAGAGGCGCTCGGGGAGGGAACCCACCTGCGATGAGAGACACGCGCATCGTGTTCGTCGTGCCCTGGAAGAGCGTCACCTCAATCGTGTATTGTCTCCCGAGCTCCCAATCGGTCTCCGCGATCGTAAACGTGGGTTGCTTGAGCCCCTGGTTCAGATACGGCGGAATGTACACCTCGACCCGGAATTCCTCTGGATAGGGTTTCGACTCTGGATCCGAACCCGAAACCAACACGCGACCGTCCGGGAGGAGCGTCGCCTCGGAGTGGTACAACCGTGCGACGATCGTGTTGCCGAGGATCGAGAAGCGTTGGCCGACAGGCTTCGTCGGGTCATACAGGAGCGCGTTGAAGTTGGGGTCACTCGCCAGTCCGAATCCGGCCACACCTTGGTGGGCACCGTTCAGGATCATGTACGTTCTGCAAGCGATGGGGGTTAGCCTCGAATAAGACGCACGTTCGGGTCCACCCTTGCTTACCCATCTGGAAGTGTGACCATGCACGGCATGACTCTCTTGGATGGCTGTACCGGCGATCGCCCGTAAACGTCAGGTCAATCTGTGCCTGCATACTATGCATAGACGCACCATTCGCTCTAACGTCCACGTTGGATTCTCGATCTCAGGCGCAATGGTGATGCAGTTGTCCAGCGCGATCGCGGCGCCTGGCGTAGAGCCACCGCAAATCAAAATCTCAACCGGGTCCGTATATGGCGCGTGTTGCGGAAGAAGCATTGCCGATCCTTCCATCGGATACGTGCGACCTGCAAGGAAGTTGTTCACCGCGCCGGGCATGTTGGGTAACACCGTGACGGTATCAAATGTCACCGGATCTAATATCCGTGCTTCGTTGTAGTAACCTGAAGGTACCCAGAGTCCGTGAGTGGACCACCGATATTAAATTGGTCGTCCTCACCAATGAAAAAGCGTCCACTCGGAAGTACAATCAAGAATGGGTACAAATTGTTTGGGTCCGTCCGTTGCAGGTAGTCGAGGGTGATGGTGGTGTCACCACCTGCAGGCTTTGGCATAATCTCTAGACTAGGCTGGGGTGGACCGTTGCTACCCGACTCCCCACCCACGACGAGAATACTGCCATTCGGCATCATCATCGCCGTCGGATACCATCTCCCGCGCTGCAAATCTGTGTCAACCCACAACAAAATCGAGATTGGTGTGTTCAAGTTACCTGAAGCGAGAGCTCGTTCACGTTTTCCTCCCAATCATGGGTCCCGTTCACCCCTGGCTTTCCGTCTGGGTAATACAACCTGACCCCAAACGTCGACTCGAGCGACCATCCACCGACATTGATCTGTCGTGCGCCTTTATCCGGGAGGATGATACTCCCCGAGCAAAACACGTCCGACTTGACGTGCATCTCGCGCCATGCCAACAAGTAGTTGTCCACCAGACTGATATCCAATTCGTAGGCACCAGTCGAGTTGGGGAACTCGGACGAGCCCCATTTTTCGAGGAACGTCACCTTGTCGTTGATACCCACCGTCGCGATCAACGGGACGACGAGGCCGCCGATTAAAAACTGATGGACGTGAGCCTCAGCGTACCGGGGATGCGATCGATTCAGACTTGCCTCGTAATACCCAGTATTCTCCGGGGTGTTCCAGACATACAGCGGGGTCCCGGTCCAATAGTAGGTCGTCAACCTATTTCCAGCACCACAGAAATGAATCGGATCTCCAGAGCACGGCATATTGCACTCTGAATCGGGGACAAACGTCCCGCCGTTGGTGTTCACATCGGAGATGTCACCGCAGACTGGGTCATCGTAGGCGTTTACCACATACACACATTAGGATCAAGAAGAGAATGGAGACGTACAGCACTGCTCTCCGTATTCCAATCCGGCAACGGGATAACCAAACGCGGCGCATTGATTCAAGCATGCGTCGACCGTATTGTTCGTAGTCCAATCCAACTCGTATGGGAACAGTCTCGTTCCGGACGACGGCTCACTGATCGGTTCAGAATAGTCAGCGTATGCGCATTGAGGGAGAGTACGACTACCCACGGGAGACATCCCTGGTATTTCCATGATCCGGGAAGATTCGTATTCTGGATCGTAGGCACGGGGAGCACTTGCACGTTTCCCGTAGAAGTATACACGGAGAGGCGATTTGGGCCGCCACACGCCTCCCTATGGGTCGTTAGATAGCCATCACTTGGCGAAGAATGTATACTCACGCCGCATTCCCCCCGCAGGCCATGTTACAGTCGCTCTCCGCTGCCTGGGCAGCTCCATTAATCAAATAATCACCGCAGACTGAGAAGGGAACCAATCTGTCAGTTCACAATGACGACGCGCTATGAACGGGACATGACTTACAGCATTGTACGCTGTATTCGATCGCTGCGACCGTGAGATTGCTGGCGCTGCAGTGGGCGATGCAACTCTCGACCGTCGTCCCGCTATTATCATATTCATTTCCGAGGACACGTCCGTTGGCGTTGTCCACGTAGCATGCGGCGTACGTCCATGTTCCAGGAAGACCGCTCGTCACAGGGGACACCGTGCTCGCTTTGCCAAAGCTCGCCTGAGCTATCAGCGTCAGCAACGACAAGGACATCAAAAGATGAGAGGTAGCCATTTGCTGACCCTGTGAGTCTTGTCGCTCACGTTTTATCCTTGAGGGTCGTTGTTATAGAATCCATGTACCCTGGGATTGAACCTAGCCATTATGCATCATGTTTGAAAGAATTATCGAAAAATTTTGGCGGGCAGCGCGCAAGGGACCAAAAATAAGCCGTCAGATTTCAATCGAGATTTTCCATCGAGTCGGGCGCGAACGGGGACGATCGCCGCGTTCGGGAAACGGACATTAAGTGGACAGGGTAAGTTGGTTTCGAAACCATTAAGTGGAAACCAAGAGACTGCCGGTATTCGTGGAAACATCGGTGTTTGCATCGGGGAGAGGTTATATAACACCGAAAACGACTGTGGTGGATGGGTGAACTGCGCTCCACCAGACAAAGTTGGTAGTGACTTACACCACAATGCGAGTACATGGTTTTGGGGGAAAACCGTAAGTTGCCGTGTCGAAGGGTCTATCAAGAGACAAATTAGGAAGATCAACATGTTCCCATTCCTGAGGAAAGTTTTCCGAGAAGTTTCGACAAAAAGGTGACATTGGCATGTGTCGCCAAGTCTCCGGCGCATAGGGATGTGAAACAAATGTTGTTAAGGGGGCAGTAAAGTTGCAGGTCGGGAGAAGGAAAAGCAAACACACGGGGATTGCATCGGACCTAGAGAGAAGTCCCGTAAGCTGAGCTGTCGCTGATGGTCCAGACCGCCTGCTGTGGCATGGAAAGGAAGATCGGTAGCCCTCGCGGCAAAGGTGGCTTGTTTGAGGATAAATATATTGCAGAAGGTCTGAGAAATGTGGGGACAAGCTGCACTGTTGCGGCATGCTGGAACATTCAAGTTCGCGAACAGTGATTCATGTGACTAAGCGAGGTGGGAAGCCACGGTGTTGATAGTGTTGTGGGCAGAACTATTTGGGGTCAGTTCTGCCGGTACTACCGGCAGAACTGGCAAAACCCGGGGTTGTGCCAGTTGTGCCAGCGTGGCAAAACACGCAGGACATTAACGACAATGACTACGGACAACCCAGGCCACTTGAAGACATCAACAGTGCTGCATCCTA
>JBBPOE010000517.1:0-20647 GCA_038091295.1 Tylopilus felleus | reverse complement strand
ATCACCCCGGGAAGAAACATGGGAAGCGCTTTGACGACGGAAAGTACCATCCTGACCCCAACTTCGACGATGGCAAGTATCACCCGGGGAAGAAGCACGAGAGGCGCTTTGACGACGGAAAGTACCACCCTGACCCGAACTTCGACGATGGCAAGTATCACCCCGGGAAGAAACATGGGAAGCGCTTTGACGACGGAAAGTACCATCCTGACCCCAACTTCGACGATGGCAAGTATCACCCGGGGAAGAAGCACGAGAGGCGCTTTGACGACGGAAAGTACCATCCTGACCCCAACTTCGACGATGGCAAGTATCACCCCGGGAAGAAACATGGGAAGCGCTTTGACGACGGAAAATACCATCCTGACCCGAACTTCGACGATGGCAAGTATCACCCCGGAAAGAAGCACGAGGGAAGTGGCAAAAGACGTGTGGGGATGTAATAGAGCCTTAGGGCAGTTTTATTTCTTTGAAGCGACTTTTCATTGGGCCATGTACTACATTCGTTCTTCGTTCAATTTCATATAAAATCCTTCGTGGACAATATGGTTCTGCTGAGTGACTCAAAGTCAATGTCTGACTCGACGTGTCTAGCCTTGTTGCAAACACCAACCCAATATTGTACTAGTTTCAAAGTTGGCTCTGAAATGAACATTCAGGTTGGACGCCTCGTCGCAAAACATCGATGCGGCAGTAGGTAGTGACCATTCCATGTGAAAGAACATTCGATTGCGGGGAACTCGTGTGAAAGAATACTGCTTCGTGTGACCGCCAGTAGGACCCGCGAAGAACGATTAGGACTTGAATATATACAGAGATGCGTACGGTCAATATGCAATGAAACACGCAGGTGGTCCTGGGTGAGCAGGCGGCAATTCATCAGTCAAACATGGGATTGGAAAGCTAGTAAAAACAAAATCACCCAAGTCAAGAGCCGCCGCCGCGCCTTCTCACGATTCGCGTGACGCACGGTGCCAGTATCCTATGTATGAGGCAGCGAAGGAGACCGCAAACTTCAAAGTGGCGAAGGGGTATGTATCAAGGAGTGATAGCCGAGAGCGCGAGCGTGCGAAATCCATAGCTGTTCGGATGGACCTGGCGTTGGGAAGCAGTGAAGCACAGAAGCCATGTAGGTACGTACTTACTGGGAGAAAATTTTCTTGCTCGAGGTCGCCGAGATGGGCTGAAATTTGAGTTCATGTGCGGCGGACGCGAAGCGAGGTCGCTCCACACAGGCAGATATGTACGCTTGGCGGGTTTGTCAGTACATAGCAGTGTGACCCGCAGCACTCGACTCGTCGGTCGCCCATCTTCTTTATAGGGCTTGGCAGCTACCCCCGTCCTCGAGATTGCTTTCTCGACTGGGACTCGGTTGCTTGATATTCCGATGGAAACGATGTCTGAAGCCACGTTTATCTTCCAGCTTCGGGAGGTGCGCGTGATTTCTGGCCACGATCTATGGTCCAATGTATTTCTGGGTGACTGTCACCTTGTAAGTATCTTGTGGCGCCGGTTGGCGAACGTGTGTAAAAATTTAGGATGGCAGAGTTTCCATTTCCTTCCCTCCCGACTCTCTGGTACGTATACTGTTTTGACTTGGCGCCGTCGGCCGAATCTGTATACATGCAATCACCGTCTTCTCCATAACTGACGTAGTGGCTGCACCGCAGCTGCGGCGAACTTCTCTGGAACACCCAAGAAATGCCACAAACGTGATGACCGGCCAAGACTGTGTACAAAATCAGCGGAGACGATTAATTGTTCCAGCCAAGAGCATGTTTGGCCAAGACGACTTGGATGTTCAGATTCAACCGAGGAACCACAAGCATTTCTCGCCAAAGACGTTATAGCCAGCCAAGACCATGTACAAATTCAATGAACCCAAGCGTTTCCAGAATGGTCTAGTGTATGTGACACCCACCCTCGGGCTCCAAGCATGTCCGAGTCGAACGAACCGGAAGACGGTCGATATCGCCCCAGTCATCCGATGACCACGCACGACGACGGGTCCAAGATACCCCACGAACGATGGATCGTGATGGACGGCAACTACAACGCTCCTTGGCCGATGAGAGCCTGTCGACATCCGTCACGGGCCACGACTATTTCGCAAGGCAGAAGTACTTCGATCCTATCTGCAAAGTCATCCGAGGGTATATCATTCTCCATTTGGGGTAAGCGATAGTGCTGTAAGATGTCATGACAAGAGTCTCCTGAGTCTCGGGAGGTTAGGGTTGATTCAATCTAGTTGCTTTGCAGATGGACGGTGGTCAGTGCTACCACCTCAGAGGGTATCTACGAGAAGCAAACAAGTCAGGGAAACGCCAGGAGCAATCATCACTTTGAAGAATAGAAACCGTGGTGAGTGTGAGCTGGCAGCAAGACCCAGTGGCTTCACTCCGTGTGCATATCATTGTGGTAAGGACAAGGTAGAGATAAGTTCTGCTTATCTTTAAGATTAAATGCAAAGACCACGAGTCACAGAACTTGGGCACGATATCGTCCAAGGCTGTTGATACGACCCCTTCCAGGCAGAATTATTCTCCTGTCCAGTGACTTTTAAATTGGTATCCATTGGATATGATAGTATGTACCCAACTACTGCTAGTACCTTGAACAACCATGATTCGTAGTATCTCGGATCTTCAACCTGTTTTTAGCGTGAAAACGTGTGTACTCGGTGGAGAAATCGGCCGAAAACTTAAGCGAGTTGCCGGTCTAGGGTGCGAGGAATTCGGAATTGCAAGTGTCGTGTTTCTGCGCATTCTCCGCCGACAGGGTGACGTAGCGACGGATGCCATGCTGTGGTCAAGCGTGTGTGCAAGCACTACTAGTAGTTTCCCGTTGGGCCCATGTCGAAGACAGCGGCCACATCCGAGTCGAACTAAGGAAGCCATGGCCGTTGAACCGTGTACGCGCCCTGGCACGTGTTGCCCGGTCGTGAGTGGGTGTGACCTGCTGCAGCTGCAATTCGGAATTCATATCAAGATTCCCGACCGCTCAAACACCCGTGACAAGCTCACGGGAGAACTTCGAGTCCTTTTATTAGAGCCCAGCCACTGTTGCTCAATCATGATGCGGCTAAATAGCCGCTTGCTGGCACGTTGCTGTGTGTGGAGTCGCCACACGAAGATCTTGAGGTCTACATTATAAAAAGTTACATAAGCCGTGACAATTCATTGCAGTCGAAACGAACGATCGGACCGACTGAACTAACCGAGAAGGATACATATAACCGTGACCTTGTTACAATTCAGCGGAACACGTTACAGGTCCCACCCAAACCACTACGACCACTGCAACCGCCGTAACTGTCAACATGCCTGGTATCGACCGTTGTGCTGGCCCCGAGCAGATGCCTCCTCTCGAGCCGCTCACTGAACCAAATGGCGAGGTCAGCTCTCTACATGATCTGTCGGCGGTGCCCCCGCTCCTCTCGACGACATCCCCTTCACTATCCTCAGATTCCTCACCATCGCCACCAAAGCGGCGATTTCATCATGATATGCGACAGTTTATGAAGGAGTTGATGGCAATGTGGAAGCTCAGTCTCGTGCTTGAGAACAAGGGAAACGTTGCCCGTGATCACCTAGCGTCTGAGCGAACCTATCTCGCCTACGTCCGTACTAGCCTGGCCACTGCCAGTGCAGGTGTCGGTGCGTATTTCGCTGCGTGCTCCACATTCAATGTCATTCGAACTTACTTAATGACGATGCAGCGCTCGTGCAACTCTTTACGTTGACTCCGAAGGGCGGCGCGATCGATTTAACCAAGTTCGCGAAGCCTCTCGGTGCTACGATAATTCTATTCGGACTCATCATTCTCGTTCTCGGTGCGCGGCATCCATTGCATAATGCATACGCTTGGCGCCTCTGACCAAGCCTTCCATCGCGCCACATCTTTAGGTGTCCTCCGGTACTTTGTTACGCAGTCCGCACTTATCCGCGGATACTTTCCCGTTGCGCGGAATTCCATCACGGCCATCGCTTTCGTCCTCGGATCGCTGGTTAGCATCGTATTTGGCATGGTTGTGGCAGGGACGCGGGGTTGACCTTGGGTTGGATTGGTTGGTCTCACGGTTCACCTCGTGCCATCGCGCGAGATGGACGCAGAACGACGGGCATCGCTGGGAGGCAGCTCGAAGGGAACTTGAAGCGCTTCGCTGCTTGGCGCGCGGGGACCTTGATGGGGCCACTAATCCCATCTTGGCACTGCAGCTCCACAGGAGTTGGGTTCCATGTGCACGTGGTGGAGGAGAACCAAGACGGCATGTGCAGACTTCGTTCGAGAATGAATTGTTTTACTAGTTCAAAGACAACCAACTGCAGTAGATCTAGAAGATGTAGCTATACATAGATGCTTTGCTTGAATCTTGCATGATACTGGATGTCACCTTGTGACATCGTGTTTTTTTGATGTCGGCAGATTGGTCATGCGCAGGGGTCCGCGAGCCGAAAAGCTCGGGGTCGGTGTCGGAGTTTGAACCCAGAAGGGGTAGTGTACACTATCTACCTACGAAAAGCTACATTTGTGTACGCCTAACCCTAACCCTAGTGTGTGAACCGACGGATCTGCCGCTTTGCCGAGCGGAGTTCTAAAATAGGTCGACCAATCGAATGACGGTGCTCCCCCATGATCATGATGATGTCACTGTAAAGCTTTAGTCACGTGAGAATGTAACAAAACCACCCAGGTCCGACAACGCGTGGAGAAGGACTCCATCCTTGACACTGACTCATCGGCAATGTTCTTCTCGTTCACTGAAACTGTCACTCTCATGTTCAATACCCCTATAGCACTTCCACGACACAAGAGAGATACTACGGACATTCCACTGGAGGACTTATCGAGAGGACGACGGAGGTCGAGCGAACATTTTGAGTCGTCGGAGGGCATCCCACTCACGGTGAGGCGTTCTTATTCTACTCTTCGGTCATAAGCAGTACTGATATATGACGGCGAGAAGCAATTTTTATCAGGAACCACGAGGTCACACAGAATCATACAGCACTCCACATGAGCGGCCCACTGATTGACCTCATGGTTGTCCCAGTACTCGGTCCACCATCCTATTCCGCCTGAGGCGGGTACTTGGCTATGATACTGTTAGACTCTGAGGGGACGTAGTTCCAACTTCAGAGCGGTGGCACGTTGCACGTTCCAAGCGGCGATACATAGGCACGATGCCGACACGAGAGGACAGGCAGGACCTGTCAGCGGCGTTACGGCATGAGTGGTGTGTCAAACGGATTTAGATCCATATCCTCGCCATGCTACTAGCACTATCTAGTTGGCCATGGGATACCATCGTCTTCATTCTCACATTAATTTTACGAATGCTCCATCTTCGCATTCAACCTTTCAATTCGCTGTCACGGAGCTGACTATAACTGGGACGAAGACGAAGCTTCCGTGAGTGCGTTTTTCACCTGCATGACTTGCTTCCATGTCATGTAGTCAACAGAGGTTCACGACAATGAGCTGCGTTCCCCGTCGCACGCTGAAGGGCGACACGATCATCTAGGGGGTGCTTGTTCCATATCCGTAGAATCGTTTGTCCCAAATTCGGATGGTGCCGAACTTCGTGGGCTAGCCTAGGCTGGCCAGGTTTAGCTCACAATTATCCGATTTCTATCTAGATAACGGTCATGTGCATCCTCAACGCCCGTGGGGTATATGGATCGGGCCTCCGCAGTCGTGACATCGTGGGATATCGCTCTGGTCGTGATGGTGCGCTGGCGGATTTTCTCCAACACAGTCACGACTGAGTCAGTCTCGATACCCTCGTCATGTCGACTGAAAAGGTGGCCATTATCACCGGCGCTTCCTCCGGTACGCTCCCAAGTTGTGCTGACTGATGGCGCGAAATTCACATACAAATACCCCCAGGCATTGGAAGGCACACCGTGATTGCGCTCTCAGCTGCGGGATGGCGTCTAACGTTGACGGCACGCCGTCTACCCGAGCTGCAAGAGACGAGAGCCGCCTGTGCGAACCCCGAGACGTGTTTTCTCGTCGATGGTGACATCACCGACGAAGCGTTTGTCAAGCGTCTTTTTGAGCAGACGATCCACCGATTTGGCAAGCTCGATTTGTTGTTTAACGTAAGTTCACTGTTCCGTCCAAAGGGCGAACGTCCTTGGTTTATCCGTGCTTTGGCTTTCTGGGATGCGAAGAATGCGGGCAGATCTGGCCAAGCACACCCGATCGAGGAAATGCCGCTTGAGCTCTTCACATCTGTTGTGAACGTGAACCTCGTCGCATCATTCCTCTGCACCCGTGAAGCGTTCAAGATCTTCAAGTCGCAGACGCCCATGGGAGGTAAGTGGATGCTTGAAGCGTGGATCCGGCATCCCTCGATGGTCTAGATATCTCTGACTGGAGTTGCGTTTCCGCGAACAGGCAGGATCATCAACAATGGTTCGCTCGCTGCGCACGTCCCACGGCCGCATTCTGCGGCATACGCATGCTCCAAGCACGCCGTGTCGGGGCTGACCAAGTCCAGCGCCATCGAAGGACGCCATTTCGACATTTCCGTGACCCAAATTGACATTGGTATGTCTGTCCATGTCCCCATCCTCCGCGCACCGTGGCTCATGCTGGGCAAAGGAAACGCACATACGAGCATGACGGCGCGTTACACCCTTGGCGCGCTCCAACCCGACGGGCGGCGCGTCGTCGAGCCGACGTTCGATCCGGTGCACGTCGCCCAAACGATCGTGCACATTGCTAGTCTCCCCAACTCGGTCACGGTGTTGGATATAAACATCATGTGCGCTCTTCCTGTTGTTGCCGGGATTCGAATGCTTTTACTCACCCAACCTCATGCACCTTGTTTGATTAGGGCGACTGGGGTACCTTATGCCGGACGAGGATGAGATCTAAGAGGTGGTTGTGTGTAGAAGACGGATCAATGATTATGATGTATGTAATATTATCCTGTTCAGCGAACTGTTACTAGGATGTGCCCCGCATCTCTTGTATGGGTATTCCTTCCGACGATGATGAGTGCGATGTCACAAAACCTAAAGTTCCAAGTCGTCTACGGGTCGCTCCAGGCGAGCTATCACAGCGCCGGTGCTGTATCGTTAATTACGCGTTGCTGTATGAAGGTGGACGGAGACCAACGTTTCGAGTATGGTTCATATTTCGATGGATCCCCGAAACCGACCCAAGTCCCAGGAGGGAACTTACCACCTTAGCACCACTTGTGATCACGCCGCTTGTCATTTCCGGTTACTTGACCCAGCAAAACCCTCAAGTTTTAATTACCTGATGGGCCGCGATCCCACGTTCACACGAGGGATCTTAAAGCCAGAGACCATAATTCCATTTGAATTTGAATGATTCGAGTTAGATGCTCCCGTGAGCGCGCTAACATGCTGTGGTATTCCTACAGGGGGTTACAACGACATTCTCCGGCGATTGCAGTAAACGAACCCTAGTGTGTATCTGTGATATCCTCCAAGAAACTTTTGGTCCGCCGATATAGCGAGGTTACGCCAACGAAAACAGCGTGCGCATGACCTCTTGGGTACCCTCCAAAGCCCCGATATCGCCGTGTGCCCCTGTCAGCGTTTTCAAAAGCACGATCGTCTCGTTGGACGCCGAAAACGTCTCCATCACGCCAAAGTGGGGCATGTCCGTCCGGACCAGCAAGCCTTGGCGCACCTCGCGCTTGGTAACTATTTGCGTCTGGAATGTCTTCCATTGCTCTTTCGTCCACAACGCTGGGTCGCGGGGGAGCGGGTCGACAGAGGGAAGGAATGGGTCTATGAGCGCGTCAAAGAGTGCGTCTGAATGGGTGTGTGAGATATCGAAATCGTCTTCCGCGTGTACTATCAACACGGGCACCTTGACCCTCTGTGACGCACGTTCATCGCTAAGTCCGTACGACGAGGGAACGTGGAAGCTTACTGTAATAATGGATAGCGTATCAAACCTATGGATGAGGAAAGTCTTGTAGAGATCTAGAAATAGTCAATTTGCGATCGTGGATCGAATAGAGATACTCACCCGCAGCGCGGGGTATCATGGTCAACGGAAGCATGACCGGGAATACGCCAAATATGTTGTACGTATCTACAAGGGTGTGCATGGACGTAAATGGGGACATCAGCACCAGCCCCTTGAATCGGGTCGACTCTTCGGAGAGAGATACGGCAAGGGATGATGCAACAGCTGTCCCCAGACTGTGTCCGACGATAAGAACGTTCTGTGGGGTGGCGCCCTTATGAATCAGCCAGTCAAAGGCCGCACGTGCGTCAGTCGCCAGACCACGTTCGCTTGGTGATCCTTGGCTGTCTCCGAATCCACGATAGTCGATGGCTAACACGTTGGTTTGGAGCCTCGATACGAAGCCACTGTAATATTGGACGCGCCCCGGGACCGCACGTGTGGCACCGTTTCCATGAAGGAAGAGCATCGTCGGACGCGATCGCAGTGCATCCATGAGATGCGTCTCTGCGGCAGAGGGTGACGGCGGGAACGGCAACGAGTGATAGTAGTCATCGCAGAGAATGAACCAAGCGCCGAGAGTGTGGTTGTCGGGGGTGGTGATCTTGAAGTTGAAGGTCCTGCCAGCTGTGCCACAGCATCGTGTCAGTCAGCGTGCCATCCGCGCGAGAGGAATCGACCACATACGCGCCAAACCATGGCGCTCTGGTGCGTCGAAGCGAGCGTTCCATGGCAATTTCAGAGCATGCATGTATATTAGACTTTCCTCCGCGATACGAGTATGAGTCATCTAGTTGATCGAGAGGAAATCGTCGATCTTGCTCACTGGGACTGAATGACTGGAACTGTCAGGAGCAGCACAGCGAGGACATAGATCCCACCCAAGACAGCAAGGAATGTCCTGGCGCGCGAGAGTATGCCTTGCTTGACGATGTCCGCTGATTTTTCTTGGGTGACAGTCATGGTATAGAGTGAATGGGTGAATGGGAACGAGGTAGCTCCTGAGAGGGTGTTTGCCGATATTTATGCTACTCAGTGACAGCACATGTCCCAAGTCGGTCTTTTACAGACCACAACGTTGTAGACTTGTGCGATGGCAACGGGAAATAGCGATTATAGCGCCTGCCCCAGGCCTTCTTAGCTCCACAGGGCTCACACGACCTGTCAACGAGCCATTGATTGGGCAGCGCCCACTTTGACCAAGTCGTACGACCGGAAATCGAGCAACCTGGTCCAAGTGCTCATTGTAAACGACGAACATCGCCTCTGTCTGGGTCGTCGTGCACCGGTTTGCATCCTCATCCTCCTTTACGCGGCAGAATTTCGTTGAATGTTCAAGATTTCGTGTCACACGACCTGCAATGTGCATGTGGCTACGCTCACCCCATTGGGTGCGTCGTTCACAAAGTTCTGTATTGCTGATTCACCACTTTCGCCCCGACCCTGTACTATCACTCGAGTTCGGCCGAGGACCCGAGAAATATCGTGTCACACGACCTACATTGTCCGATACAGAAGGTTCACATGCTCTTTGCGCTCGCTCATTGGATACCCCAACGCAATTTACAGCGGCACATCCCGCTGTTCAGGGTCCACTCCCACTATTCCTCTGCGCCGCTCTTTCCTTATCCATATGGAGCTTCTCGATATAAACAAACGTGACCACTATCATGTCCAGCATGTGTACCACCTCAGGGGTAATATCAAGATAGGGCCGCTGTTTGGGCCCTATAATGCCAAGTGTGGCCCTATGGTATCGCGCGAGTTCCGTCCGAGTCTCGTCGTTATGCGACAACTGTATAGAACAGATAAGCACTCGAGACGACACCAAAGTGGACTGACGCTGACCACCACAGTGTCTCTGTGCATACCCCACCTATACGAACGACCGTCTGGGCCCGTAAACGTACGTTTTCTATAAAAAGCACGCGTGTCATTATATGAGACGCAGACGTTTAGAAAATGAACGACGACCGTCCAAGGATGCCATGTCGGGGAATGAAGACGTCTGACGACAACTCCTGACCATGCATATGGAACGTCGAGGGCGTTGTCAGGCGCCATTCGATCTGGGCCAGCACCTCAAACTGGTTGCGCATGTCCATGGGATCGTCGTTGGGCTTGATTTTTTGGATCGTGGTCGTTCCTTGGGAAAGTCCCAGCTTCAGCGGATGGAAGGTCCGGTACAGAATTTGCCCGCTCTCGTTGGTCATCACGGCGTTGCGCACCGCTTCAGAGGAAAGGGTGAGACGCATGCTAAAAACGCGAAGCTCTTGCAGTGAACCACTGGCGCCTAGTGCGGTTTTGATGCGGCTGTTTGTCTGACTCGATTAAGGGAATTTGGGAAAGTGACTTTCCCCACTGGCACCGACGATGTGCTGACCTGGTGGCGGTTGGCAGTGCTGTCTACAGCACCCTCGTTTCTTCAGGGTCGTTCGGATGTCACATTGATGCTGGAGTGAAGGCACCTCGTGATGTTCCTCACGGGCGCACATTCGGAAACTGAAAGTTTTCCCCACAAATCCAATGTGCGCGTGAAAAACAACCTCCTTAGTCTTGGCTCATTGGCAACCCAGAACCGCATGTCCCGATAACACACGTAGCATGACTAGGTACGACGGTACGTCGTAAAACATGATTCTTAAACTACTCATCCTACATATTCGTTCATCCATTCCTGACCCAACTTCCGACACATGGTGGGGTAAGTGAGGCTGCACACCACATTTACTTCTAGATAGGTGCCGTCGCAATTCTAGGCGCCAGAGAAAGCTTGAGCTTCGTGATACACATGCATGAGGATCTACGAGAAAAACAAGACGCGGTAACCTTTAGGAGTCCTCCTTGATCCCTTATGTTGCTGTGCTTGTCGACGTCAATGAACCAGAGACGGACCACGTGCTCGCACGGTCTCAATTCACGCCGATGTCGCCATCAGGATACCCCAGCTGGTTTCGACATTGATCACGCCATGCGCAGTTCGGGAACGTACCTGTCACATCATCACGCCTGCATCTGACACATTCCACGGGGTGGGAGCGTAGAGACTCTTCCAACAAGGAATGAGACGGGAACTTACTCCATCCCTCGGCAACAGCCTCATGTTGCCAGTGTCGAGGAGTCCATATATCCGGTTTTTGCGTCCTTGGTCGTCCCCGGCTTGCCGATCATGAGTTTTTCGAGCGAGACGCCGTTGGTGGAGTTCTGGAAGAGTGCTAATTCAGGCCAAGCTGACGAAGAGGCCGTCAAGAGGCCAGCGCGAGTCCGTCTTTCCCTCTGTGATCGAGCGAAAAGAGGTATCAGCTCGTCACTGATCACTTTGATTGCCTGCCGACTCTGCAAGGCACTTTACCATGGTGCGACAGCTATGAGGTAAATGTCAGACCTTGTCGAAACAGACGCATGAGAAACGACTGATGGGCATGAGTCAGAGTATGTTCTCCCTGGGTAAGCTGCTTGTTGGGTAAAGTTAATCAGCTACGTCTCGGCAGTAACGTCTCCACTATCAAACGCAGTGAAGTCCTGTCCCAGACGTCCTCACAATGTTATGGTTGCATCACCAAAAGAAAGAGCCTCATAATCGACGTCAATACCTTGGACCCCGTATTCGATTACCAGGCGGCCATGGTGTCCGCGGTCCAGTCCAGACGAGGTTGGCGTCTCTGTGGAGCCGAATGCGGAGACGATGAGAGATATTTCGGCGGCGTTATACTCTGACAGGTAGGAACTACGCTCGCTGGCCGTCAGCTCCTCCCAGTTCTCGGCCTCGTCGACCGCCCCCAAGGATAGCAAAAAGGGGAGGGCGCTAAATAAACCCGTAAGTCGCGCCATAAAGCGCTCCGCCCGATAAACACTCGCAAGACGTTAAGTCCCTTGCGTGCGTGAGCGTCAGTGATATGAAAGCGGGCGTGGCAACATACCCTTGCTTACCTCGAGATCGGATGCAGAGGTCCTTGGTGCCTTTACCTCGGGTCTTCGTCCGTCTTCCTTGCTCGTATCGATCCACGCCGCGGGAACGATGTGAATGAGGTCGTTCACAAGACCTGTTCGATATGATGAGCATGTGCGCGTGTCAACGTGCCGCCGACTCCAGCGGGGGTGCAGTTGCAGCTTTGCTCGCTCCGCGTACTGAATCGATGTTTGCAACTGGTGTTCAAGTGTTGCGCAAACGCTGGTCGAGTCTCATCGATCATGCATAATACCCTACACCGTGTTCAAACTAATCCTCCGTAGTCGTACATTCATTCAGTCATCCCCATGGTCTTCGTCCTCCATGGTTCATCCATTCCGATACTCCCATTCGAGGCACCCCAACAAAAGATCTAGCACGCGCCATCGTCCGTCCAGGCACCAGAAGAATCTTGAGCGTCGTGGACACGTGCATCAGAAACCCAGCGTGACGAGAGCAACCCAACGCGCACTCACTTCCTGGTGTCTCATCCTCGTTCCACTGGGTAGCAGTCCATCGGTCGCCACTGAAGAGGTACGAAGTGCATTAGAATGAGGGATGGAAAGGGGGCGCGATGGACTCACTCGTAGGTGACTTGGTCCCCGCTGACGTACTATAGTAGAATGGGAAGAAGGATTCAGATTGAACAGCAATGATTCGTCGGGTGGGCTACTCACAGCGACATTGTCCGCCCACACGGAGACGCCCGAACAGCTCCCAGTGCTCGTGGGCGACGGGGTGGACGTCGGAGTAGCTGTCGTGGTCGCAGTCGTCGCTGGCGCCGGGGCACCAGTGACAGGCCACGTACGGCCCCGGACCGTCTCAATCCACGACGACGTCGCATCAGGGTACTACACCACACACGACAGAGTCAGACTCGTTTCGACAACGATATCATAACAACGTGGGATTCGGGAACATACCTGCCACACCATCACGCCAGCATCTGACAAGGACATGTGCCTCGCGGGTAAGTATGTGCTCTCAAACGATGAGAATAGGAGGGCGAGGACTCACTCCATCCTTGTGCAGTAGCCTCGGCGACGCACGTTGCGAGCGTTGAAGGGTCTATGTATCCGTTGTTGGCATCCGAAGTCGTGCCTGGTTTGCCGATCACGATTTTGTCGAGCGAAACACCGTTGGCAGCGATCTGGAAGAGCGCGGTTTCGGGCCAGGTCGACGAAGAGGCTGTCAGAAGACCAACGCATGTCGCATATTCGGTCGCTCCCTCTACATATCAAGCGAAAGAGGTATCAGCATGTCACCTTCAGGATCGTTCGTCTTGACCACTTACGGTTATAGAACTACATTGTCGATCATCGGAGTCAGTGATCGGATCGTCAACGGAATACATCACTGAACATACTTGGACATTGTACTGAACGAGCGCCACGATCAGTCAAGCGCACTGAATATGTAATTCCGCTCACTCACCCAGTCAATTAGAGATCCTACGCTCCGGTCGACCGCGATGTATCCTCCTCCGGACCACATCGAGGGAGAGAACCTTGTTGTTCAATCCACGTCACTGATCACTTCAATCGCTTGTCAACTCTGCAGAGGCACTTACCATGGTGCAACCGCTATGACGTACACTTCAGACATCATCGAAAGAGATGCATGAGGAACGACTGACGAGCATGAGTGAGAATATACTCTCCCTGAGGAAGCTGCGTGCGAAGCTGCTGGGTGAAGCTGATCAGCCACGACTCGGCAGTGCCGCTTCCGCTGTCAAACGCAGTGAAGTCCTATTCCATCACAAGTTTCAGTCAATTTACCAAAAGAAAGCGCTCGGAGTGTACCTCATAGTCGACGTCAATACCCAGGACTCCATATTCAGTCACCCAGGCAGCTATGTTGTTCGCCGTCGTCACCGGGTCGTACCCCGACGAGGTCGGCGTCTCCGTAGATCCAAAGGCAGAGACAATGAGGGAGATTCCAGCAGCGTCGTACTCCGCGAGGTGAGAGCTGCGCTCGCTTGCCGTCAGTTCTTGCCAATTCTGAGCCTGGTCGACCGAACCCGAGGCCAACAAAAAAGTGAGGGCACTAAAAATAGGTTAGTTACGCCACAAACCCGATATGATAAACACATGCAAAACGGTAAATCCCTTGTGGACGCAAGCGTTAGTGAGAGGAATGTGGACGTAGAAACATGCACATCTCGTTTACCTCGAGATCGGATGCAGAGGGCAACGGGTTGAGCCACTTGTCATTGTAAGCTACGAACCAAGGCGCGGCGGGAGTAGTCCTCCTTAAGAGGTCACGAGAAGAGGGACTGAGGCCTTGAAGTTTCTCCGCCAACGGAACAGCATGGATTGATCCGAACAAGGAAGAAAGAACCAGGGATGCGGCTATGCCAGAGAGGAAGAAGACCATGGCGCGAAAAGAAGACCAAAGAAAAGGGACTGGAAAGTTGCCAGGGTTGCTGGCCGCAGCGCAGTATTTAATACCACAACCCGAGCTGATTTTGGTTTGTCTACCTCATGGAAGACAGGAACGAGGTCGCGGCACAAGGCCTGTTCAGGCCTAGGGACGATCACCTTGAGACGATGCTGGTAAGGTGAATGTATACAGATAATGCGGCCCCGGAAGCAGGGCACTGATAATATTTGATCACCAACCATGCCATCATGCCTCGAAGTAAACAATGAGCGTCAACAGAGGACACTGTTGCCACATGGTACATAGGAAGGTGTGACGACTGAGTGCAGAGCGCGCCTGTAATGGCATCTATCCGGCAGCGTGGCTGGCATAGGAGTCCACATGCTCACCCTTTGGTTCGACTGCTGCATGATTAAAGAAACCGGCAGGGATTGGCTCGGGGACACTCTTGGGAAACTAGAAAGGGAGTTCTATTCTGATTTGAAGTCACGGGTACGTGCTGCTGAGCTGTGGTAAGTGAACAGTACTAAATACAGAAGTTTGAATTTGGTCTCTTGCCTCTGAACCACAAAGTTATTGCCACGTCTCACTGCTCCATTTATATAATTCATCCGTCATGCATGGCCAGACCTCCGACAAACTTCCGCCAACCGCAACGTACCAGGACAGGCTGCGCAATTGGGTATAGTTAAAATTGAGACCTTGTGTTTCGTGCGCCCGATAAGTACGCATGGTATTGAAGACATCCGAAGGGGTGAGCTCCGCTGGCGCGGGCGCGCCTTTGAAGTGTGGACCGATAGGCACCCCGGTATCTCAAGCCAGGACAGGTAAACCAAGCTTTACGCTGAGCAAGTCCAGTCTCTCTTTCAGCCTGGAAATATCCTCTTTCGAGCGTTTCTCCTGTGACACTGTCTCTGCCTCCGAGTCTGTGTTTTGGACGATGGCTGGATCGCCAAAACCAAGGTGCTCCTTGGCATGTTGCTCAGCTTCCAGATCGCGGGGTGCGATATCGGAGAATTGTATGGTGGAGAGAAGAGAGGATATGCTACGAATTTCTTCGAGCTCAAGCGACTCTGGACTCTGAGAGCTCAGGAAGGATCGAATCGCAGCAGCCACCCCACGAAGGTTACCGAGCTCGCGACCGAGAGGTACCCCTACCTCGGCGAATCCGGTGTCGAAACCCTGCTGTAAAAAGGCTTCCTTGCCTGCAATGATGCCCTCTCGGTACCCGGACTGTGATGATAAGGAGTGAACACGGGTGTGGCGAGAAGCGACTGGAACTTACGTTGGTGAATTCGGAGGTAATTTTGGTCCATTCAGCCTCTGGGACGTGGTCGGTGACCGGGTTTTCTTCCCATGGCGAATCGGGATCCATTCGTTGGTGTGCTTTGAGGGTACGTGATAATACGGAGTCGAGGAACTCTCGGAGTCGGTCTCTGTACAAACTTTGTTCTCAAATGTTTGTCTCTTCTCAAATGGGTCAAGCGTTGCACGAGGTGCGCAAATCTGGCGAGCTCGTTCTCTGAGCTGAACTGATCAGACAATATCGCGATGGCTTCCTCTGCTCCTCCGCCCATGCGAGAGCGCGTGACCGACTTCATCACCAAGCTGCAAGAAACCATCGTGACCAAGCTCGAACCATATGGCTCTGGCCAAAACAAGTTCAGGCGCGAACCATGGGTCCGGGAAGAGGGCGGTGGTGGTCTCTCCTGCACCTTCCCGCCCCTCGACGCGTCTCCCACCGACAGTAAGCACCTCCCATCACTCCACATGCCCACCTCCCACGCACCATCGGGGCAGATCACCCCATCGAAAAAGCCGGTATCAACGTCTCAACGATAAACGGCATGCTCCCACCAGCCGCCATCAAGCAGATGAGTACAACCCACGCAGCCCTCAAAGACATCGACAAGAGCCTCCCTTTTTTCGCAGCTGGCCTCAGCCTCATCATTCACCCCCGTCACCCCCGTGTTCCAGGCGTCCACGCCAACTACCGCTACTTTGAAGTCCTCGACACGCCCCTCTCTCCTCGCAACCCAACCAAGCCCAACGATGCCGACAATGACAAGGAGCCCACTGTCCTCGCATGGTGGTTCGGCGTCATCACCGACCTAACGCCCGCCTACGTCAACGAACCCGACTTTCGTCACTTTCACAGCACGCTCAAAGCTACTTGCGACGCGTGGAGTGACGCTGAACGCACCGCCGTCTCCCTCTACCCTACCTTTAAGTCCTCCTGCGACGACTACCTCTTCATCCCACACAGGCACGAACACCGCGGGATCGGTGGCGTTCGGTTCGATGACATGGATTCCGACGCGATGCGCGCGTTGCTCAACCGTGTCGCCGGCGGCGCATCGCTGTCAGAGGACACGATCGCACGTCTGAGCGATCAGGAAGCCCTGTTCGGACTCGTCAAGGCTCTCGGAGACAATTTTCTCCCATCTTTCATAGACATTCTGGAGAGACGGATGCACGAACTCCTCGTGCCTTCCGAGAGGCGCTGGCAGCTCCTCAGACGTGGTCGTGCCGTCGAGTTCAACCTCGTCGTCGACAGAGGCACCAAATTCGGGCTTGCTGCGCCTGGCGTCAAGGTCGAGAACGTGTTGGTAGGAATGCCTCCCGAGGCGAGGTGGGAGTATTGTAGTGAACTCGGAAACGAAGACCAAGATACGGAAGAATCTGAAATGGTGAAAATACTCAGGCAACCAAGGATTTGGGTCGAATAGGGATGTGACTGACCTATGATGACTTGCGTCGCGTTACGTCCGACGTATGACTATGACGAGGTAGAGCGTAATTATTACTTCACTGATGAAATCCATGAAATCATCTCCGGAAAGGGTTCATATGAGGCGATCATGGGGGTGTGACAACGACCGGATACTGCAAGGATACTGATCGGATAGCGCAAAAAAACAAATGTCCCTGGCAGGAATTGAACCTGCGGCGCCACGGTATTGTGAGATCCACAACGTGGCGATTTAACCACTAATCGACAAGGACTTGTTCATAGCCAGCTTGCCATTCCAGCAAGGTCTCCCTAAGTGCAACATTGGACTTGCTTCAACTTTGATGCATAGAATATATCCAAAATCTAGTACGTCCTCACCACTGTCACGTACGTCTATACCAATCTACACGATCGAAGTCTCGACCGCTCACCACTTCTCCTGCTCCTCCTGATCATCACTCCGCTGACCAACAGCAGCCCAACAAAAATGTCCACATCCAGCCGCACACGGATGTCCCGCCATACGCCTCTCACTCCCTCGCTCCTTCACCCCACGCCCTTCCTCGCCCTCGTTCGCGCCGTCTTGCCCCCTCCGCAACTGTCTTCCACGTGCGCTCAACGGCATCGGAAGCTCGACCATCGGACGCTCCATGTAATACCGCCTATAACAATCTTGATGACCCCCGTGCGAACAGACTGAACATTGAAGCAGCAACGTCTGGACCGGAAGATGACTGTCCACACACACAAACGGTCAACAAATCCTCCCGATCAACAAGTCACGACCAACCACGTACCATATCGAACACTTCACCACGGCTTGTTTGCACGTGGCACAGACCGCATGCGTCGCTTTCACAAACGGGTTTCGCGAACGGACCGCGACCACAGGCTTCCGGCACCTTCGACACGCGGTGTAAATGATGGTCTCGAGCTGTATGTTTATGCTGGCTGTGAGATGAACTGAATCGCAGACTAAAGACCACGTACTCGGGTCGTCTTTTGTACTTCTTCCACCCGGGCATACTTGCGTAGGTACGCTGCACACACGTGAAGCCGATATCGTACCAACATGTCTAGTATAAACGGTGGCTCAGAAATGTGATCGGATGAGAGGATTCAACTCGCTCACCAATATACGCTTCGACGAATTGGATCGCCCGACCGAGGTCTAGCTTGAGCTCCTCGGGAGCCACCAGCGCAAGCATAGCACACATTTGGACGTCGCCCTAACCGATCCCACCATCTCATTAGCACCACACATCCTTTGCATATAAAAGCCAAATGAACCAACCTCGTCCGCATACTCCTCCAGCGCCTCTCGCAGCGCGCGCCAACCCGCTTCCCGTAGCTGACGTTCTTCCTCCACAATCGTCACCCGCCGCTGATGACTCATCTCTGCCCAACTCGCAGGCCTACTGTCATTCCCGACAAGATCCTTGCCCGAATCCACCCCCACCTCGCTCTCCTGCTCGCGAATCGAAGCCGCAATCACTGTCTGAACGCTACTCTGACTCCCCGTCCTTCCAAGCACGCCAAGCAGCGGCTTGAGCGAGCTCGTTGGAGGCGGCCGACTCGGCGACGACCGTGCAGGCGACACCACCATTGGCGTAGCAGCAGCGAGCGACGCCACCGTCGAGCTCCGACTCCGACTCTTGAACCGCCTCGAACCCGAATTCTTGCGCGACCTCGACCGCGATTTCATCGTCAGCGGACGCTGCGGCCGGACTTCTTCCTCCCCCTCCGAGTCGTGCTCATCGCTCCGCTCCTCGTCCGTGTCCGATGACACCGGAGACGGGCTCGCATCTTCCTCGTCGACGGGCCGCGTCAAACGACGCATTCCCATCCCTAGCTCCGCGATTGGCCCTAGCTCCTCGTCCTCCTCATCCTCCACCCACTGCTGCTGACCCGCAAGCCGTGACAACGGGCTCGGATGTGCAGGCCCCGCCCGTCCAGCGCTGATACTCCGCGACTTGACCACGATCGGCTTGGGCGGCGGAGGCGCCAGCTCGAGGTGATCCACCATCACCTCGCCTGCGTGGCTCTCCGCGACGCTCTCGCTCGCCGTGCCGTCGCCGTCCGATGAGTCCGAGTCGTCGAGGGCGCCTTCGCCGACGTGACGCATACTCCGGTCGCTCGCGCTCGCCACGCTTGGGCTGACGCTCTGGGCGCTCGTCGTACCGCGGTTGTACACCGAGGATCGGCGCGCGTGCGCGTGCACCTTTGACGCGGTCGAAACGAGTATCGAGGGCCGTCTCTGCGAGACCGTGGTTGGCGTCATGGTTGTCGTCGGTGGCAGAGCGGGTGTTGGTGGGAGGGATACAGGGACGTGGCGTGGCGACGACGACGCCGAGGACGCTGGCGTCAGATTACGCGAGTTGGGCGGGGGCTTGGTGGGCAGAGGCAGCTGCGCCTCGGGACGATGCCGTACATGCTTGCGGTCCTCGTTCGAGGCGGACACAGTAGAGCTAGTAGCACCGTTGACCGATACAGAACGTGGCGCTGGTGAGTGATGGTGACCGGTACGTGATTGCGACGGGGAGTGGGGTGATCCGATGGAATTGATGGCGGAATCGGCGGACATGGCGCGGTAAGAATTCGGTTTGGAGGTTGGTCCAGTGTTGTGGACGCCCACGCCTTCAATCGAGGGGATAGCACTCGGCGCTGAGGTTGAGTGGACGAGCGGAGGCGGTGAGTCCACCTTGCCTGGTGTTGGTAACGAAGCGGCAATGGAATCTGGTACAACGTCCATCAAAAGCGATTCTAACAGGATCCACGCCTGCGCAGCGTGTACGTTCCCAGCTTGTATTGCCACCTAGTAAGACCAAATGTAAGTGTACTTGTAAAATCGTTTGAGAGAAACGGTGTGAACGTACCTCTGCATTCAAAGCACAGACTTCCTTCTTCTTTGTGGACTTGTCAGGGACAACATACCCCTTGGCAAGTCTTGTGAACGCATCCGGCTCAGTGTTCGTTGATGGTGGAGCATGAACATACATGCCCATGTTCTGTAGACAAGGAATACGACTCATGTCGCCCAACGCCTTGAACCTCGCCTTCCGGTCGGCAACTAACGCGCGCCGATCCGGGTGGCTGCCGACGGAAATCCATGAGTACCCCACGGAAGGAGAGAGAAGTGAACGCACACATCATCATAAGGCACCTCCCACCTGCCTCGTTTATCGGTAACAAACGCGAGTGCCCCATCTGGACCGTCGACAGCGTTCCAAGACAACGCTACCCTCGGGACTGCATCAATGGGCCGGTGCGAGTGTCTGAGGTCGACCTGGGCGAAGGTACCAGAGGCATGCTGAACCAAAAGTGCATGGGAATCACGGAACACGGCATCTAAACACGGCTTCAACACGGGTCCAACGCCAGGAACACAGGGTGCGCGTACCGGTCACCCCACCATCAGAAACGCTCGTGTCCACAGTCCACTTGGCAATCCACCCGCGACGCACGTCCCAAATCTCGACTGTCTCGCCTACCAAGCTCAATTTACTGTCCGCGTCTTTCAATTCGGACGCTGGCATGATCGATGAAAGAAAGCTGGGCGTCGGGTTCTGCATCCGGGGACTCGCCACGAGCTCCGCACCACTCTCCGTGTTCGAGACCAGCGCCAG
>JBBPOE010000516.1:0-20673 GCA_038091295.1 Tylopilus felleus | reverse complement strand
GGTGACTCTCTGCGGCGGCCCCCTTCGTACGTCGACAGATCCTTCAGACGACACGTCAGGCATCGGACGCAGGCGGCCCCTGGCCCGGGCTCGGATTCGAGTCTAGGACCAAGCAGGTGCGATCGTCAAGGGTTATCCGTACTAAACCACGTATCATCCGCCGCGATCTCCACCTCGAGGCGTCACCGCGTCATCACCCATCGTGACAGATCGCAACCTACCACTCCGAACACTACCGTCCCACAGCTCGACCTCGAACCTTCTGCAGAGTTCAAGGAAACTTTAACCCTGCCCCCACCTCCAGGTTACCGCTTTCAAGTTTGATGCATCCGGAGAAGCCTTTTATGTCACCAGAGCTTGCACCCGTGTTTTGTAGTTGTCCATGTGGAGTGTAGTCCACTGGCAGTTCCATCTCGCATGCCTGTCGCAGTGTTTCCGCTGTTGACCACAGCCAGTCCCGTCACTGAACATAATTTCTAAACTATAGTACATGTTATCCAATTACTCGTGTCAGTCGTCGATGTGAATAAGCATCTCCATGTCATGCGCTGAAAGAATGGGTGACCCGCCGATCGCCCCCTCTGGCCTCCAGATCTCCTTGTCGATACTAGTACACGGTGGGTACTCCACAACATTCGCTCTCCCCGCCTAATCGAAGCCAATGATCTTGAACGCTTCCTCGCTCTCCCGCTTGGAAACCATGATGTTGGCATCCCGAATATCGCCATGGACGAAACCTTGTCCATGGAATCGCTCTAGTTTTTCTACTACGAGTTTCTTCACGTTGGCGACGCCGGAGAAGCCTTCATCTCGGTTGTGGCATAGCGTGGTGTACTCTTCGCTGAGATCGTCCATGATGACCATATACTACCAGCCGCCAGGGAGTGTCTCAAAACCCCGCAATGTGGGCGCGCAATCCAAGGATGCGCAATAGTCATGGGCGTCGGCCGAGTACCGCCGAACGAACTTGATACAAATCCGATCTCCGTTGCGAGAACCTTCGAAACCGAAAAACACGAGCTTATCGGGTAACTGCCTCTCGTATAAGATTTCCTTGGCCTCGCCCTCGGTGTGGGGGACCCGAGAAGTGTAGTTTACAGGGTGTGGAAAGAGCTGGAAGGACAACGTGCTTGACAAGGATGGCGGTGGTTGTAAGGTTTGGTAACATTGCTCCAGCGTTCGAAGAGCTTTTGCGAAATGCGCCAGGCTTTCCCACATTCTTTCTTGCCGTACTAACATTCGTCATTTTGCAACTTAGGGATCACACGCTTTCTGCAACAAGTTCCAATCTCTCTGGTAGAGACCGGACCTCGTGTACTTGGACTGAGATGGATCGCTATCCTTGTTGAAACTGCAGAAACGATTGCAGGCATAATAATAGTAATACACATTTTGACCACCAGCCGGAAAACTTCAAACTATCACTAAAACATAACCTTGCCTTACCCGTTCCGTCCAACTTACTATACGTACCTGCCAAACCATGACCAGACCTCTCCGAACGCCGCCTTGCGATGCAGACCCTTCTTACCTAGATCAATTCCAGTGCAAGGATCTAGCTGACGGAATAACGATGCGCATTCCTCAATGTGAAGCCGTGGAAAGTCATCCATGAGTGGGCGTGAACGAAGCAACATGGGGTAAACATGATCCATGGTGCTCGGAATGACGCCAAACGTGTCCGATGAGCATCCATGGGAGACAATCTGATAGTGGCGTCTATCAAACTCGCCTCCACCTTTGATGGGGGGTGCACATTTTACCAAGTGCGTGGGCTGCCCCAACTCGTGGACGATGGAAAGAACAGGGTGGTCCGATTTGACCAAAGTGGGGTCAACAAACACCTTCTCGAGTCTGTCACGGTTTTTGACCTGGGCTTGCAGGACGGACGTGTTTGATCTACTGAGCGGCGTTGAGTCAGGAGATCCGAAGAGGATTGGGGTCAAAAAATCGATCGATTGTTGATTTCGTTGGCAACTAAGCCCAGCTCCTCTGAGCAAGAGCCAGTAGACCTTCTCGAAGTCAACGGAACCGTCGACAACGTCCATGAAGTGAGAAAAGCTGATGTATGCCATTTCAAATGCCTTGGAGAGGGTGGGTCCATTCGCATCTCCTATGGGCCGTGCATCGAGGATGACTTGCCAGTAACGTTCGTGAAAGAGGCTGCGGAGAAAGTCGAGAACATGGATGGGTTTGTGGAATGTGACACCGTCATACGATGTCTGGTTTCGCGCCACTTGATCGTGTGCAAGGGTCCACAGCAGGCGCGCTACCAACTCGTCTCTGTCTCCGCGTGCAATAAAGTCTTGCTGGAATGCCTCATTGAGTACGGTAGGAGCAAGCTCCTTCAAAGGTATAAGAGGTGGTACCTTGAAGTTGAGTAGCCGCGCAGCTGCCTCGGCTAAGATCGGCTCTGACGGGGTTCCGGTGCGCATGTACTCGCGATGATCAGGAACAGCGAAAACAATACGCATGTATGACTCGACGAGTTGGACTTGCTTCGTGCGACTAATTTCACGAGAGGCCTCAAAGTCCAAACCGATGCGAATGGCCAAGCATGCAAACTGAGCAAGTTCGTCGCCAGGGAACTCTTGCGTTGGGTTTAATTTGGCCATCGCAAGAGGAATAATTTCGCTGTACCCGTTCTCATGCAAAGGACACCACCTGCGAGTTACGCATGAGCGACATATCAGACCCTATATGGTGCATTTTCCTTACATGGTACGGCCGAAACACACCATGACGTCCAGAGAGCTAACCGCACTCAGCGTAGATCTCCCATTTTCAGAGAGTTTGTCGTTCAGGTCCTTTGCAAATACGTCGAACGGCAACTCGGTCAAGGGTGGATGGAGTTCTGGTGCGTCTGGCACCTGGCGAAGGGATGAATGTAAATATGCGGGGGGAGCAACCATCCGAATGTTAGAATTGGTTGAAAGGAACACGGTAAACACTGGATGTTTAACAATTTCCTTGAGAACCGACCCGAGACAATGGTATTTGTTGCGCTCTTCGTCGTTTGAGGGACTGGTCGTGAGTTCCTGAGCTTCGTCGAACACAAGTATGCACGGGACTTTGGGCTCGCTGGTGGGTTATCCAGCTTATATTGGTTTTGTAAGAACGCGACGAAGTTCTTGCAAGAGGTTTTGAGGAAGTCCAATAACTGCTCGGCTCGGCCATGATACTCGTGTTTTATCTTCTGTGGTTGGCTCTCAGGTGGCTGCTCAGGTACAGAGGCGACAAGAATCCGTACCTCAGATTCCTTAACTACCTCTGCATAGAACTTTATTCGCTCAGAGCCCGGACTGTCTTTGGTTTCGTCAGCGTTGAGGTACTCATACCACCACTTTGCAAGAGGGGTCCCCCGTCGGTCGACGCCCGAGACACGTTCTTGTGCACAGGTGAAGAGAGAACATAAGAACGCGGCATATCTTGCTCGAGCCTCATGGATCTCCGGCTTTACAAGGTAGTCCCTGACACTGACGTCTGGCGGAGGATACGCTGTATGGTCTCTGTTTTAACCCATTCCAAGAACAAAGCTAGAAGGCGTACTGAAATATCGAACATCTCGTCTAAGATTTAATATGAAGGCAAAGCGAATCTTAGCTGCTTCTGCTACACCACGCGACTTGCCCGTTCCAGATGACTGGACGATAGATATGGCATTGTTGTAACGTCGGTCCTCGAAATAATTGTCCACGGTTTTCAGGAGTGCTTGCGGGAAGCGGGCGACATAAGGAGTTCTGAACGCGTTGAAGGTGGCTAATGAATAACAGTCAGCTAGATGACACTCTGAGAGCCGGAACAACCTACCGTCACGGTCCACTGACATAAAAGACGATCAAGTACTGTACTCTGAGCACGTGAAGGCACGAAAAAAAGGCACTGACGACCTGATTCACTAGAGTAATCGACGCCTGCGTGGAGGAGCTTGAAGAGAGGTCGTGGATCTAAGTGTAAGGATCTTACCCTCAGATTGGGAGAAATCCATAATGTTCTGTTGCACGTTTTTTTGAAGAACGGCTAACGCGGATTATTATTAGCGGAAAAGCTAATAGATGTTTCTGAGACACCGACGCAAAGACATGACATCTTCGTATCGTCCTCGATGTATGGCGTCTTGCAAAACCTCCCTAAGATCAGAGTTGTGCTGGATCAACCCCTGAATCTCATTCAGTAAGGGAGCTGCCCTCATGCATGCTTCGGGCGGGGCGCAGGCAAAAACCAATAAGAGCGAGTAGACTAGTACGCTATCCAGCGGAAGACTGCTCTGTGAGAGTAATTGGACTTCTGAGTGAATCTTAGTATTCGCTATCTGGTATTTCTCATCCATATGGATGCGCTTGGTTGTAGGTTGTGAATCTTGCGGCTGAGACAAAGGTCGTTTGGACATGATGGTGGTAGACCGTCTAGCCGTCGATAGAACTGATCAAGCGAGCCTCGTTTGTGCAAGCGGAGTTAGAATCTCGATGGAAATCCCCGAGTCTGGACATTGGAACAGCCATCACATAGTAACATTTTTGAGCACGAAGTTCGAACTTCAATCTACCGAAACAAAGTCCAGAATGCACGACGGACGAATACATGCCGTATGCATCGATGTCCTACATCCGCCGTTTGCCCAAATTTGGGAGCGCAGTTATCCGGCATTCCACTGCGTGGCGGGGACGAGCTCGAGGGTCGGGGACGTTCGTCGTAAAGCAAAAAGATACAAACAAAAACCCGTCCCCAGTGGAGCCTCAGCACAGGGGAGGTTTCTTCAAGGCCATCCTTGGAGTCGATTTTTCGCCCAACTCGGCTGGTTGCTGCAACGCAGAACTACACGGCCTCCGAATCTGGGACCTCGCAACGAGAAAACAAAGGCTCAAACTTCATACTAGGTGCGAGCAGCGAGATACTCACCACGAGGGGACTGAATTGCAACAGCGACATACGAATCGATTCGAGTCTATGATAGCAACGACTCGGGTTGGACAGTAACCCGTTCAAGTAGTCCCGTCCTTCAACACGGGTTTGCTCCGAGTCTGGTTCAACAACAACCTCTCCGAAATAAACACAACCACTGTTTCAGAATGGCAGGGAATTCACTACTCCACGGCACGTACTGTCACCTTTTAGGACACGTCAACGCACGCCCAACTAGCTCTCATCCAACACCCACAAGACGGTGACTTAAGTATGTTCAATCGTGCTCTCTTAAATGATAGGTGGGAAGGACATAAAAATCACCATCAAACGACTACCTACCGTGAGTATCATGTTTCTCAGTATGTCCATTAACTCATTACACCTCACCTTGTAGGGACCAGTCATCCAGATTAACGACGCCACCCTTGACTTGTGGATGTGTGATCCACTCGTGGAAGCGGAAGCACTATTGACCGAGGTGATCTCCTCGTCTCGGAAAAGAACTCACCATATGCTCGTTAGTTGAGCTCTGGTTCGAGCACGCTTGCGACAGTGGGACGATGCGATCGACAATGCAACAGAGGTGGCATCTCTTCTGCCTTCCCGCATACTGACGCTAATTTAGCCATCAAAGCAACAAAGTTCCAATCTCTCTGGTGGAAACCAGGCCGCGTGTACAAGGCTAATCATACATTGGCGTTGCGGAGAAGTTTGGAATACCGGTTCCGTTTATCTTGCACTTCATTTTCTCTCCTTCTTCGCTCCCGTCGATCACCGATCGTGTATCGCAACTGCTGCGCACGCCGTGGCACGGTGGCTCCCCTTGGAGTCGATCGCTTCTTCTTCTCCCCACTCACATGATGAGTCGTTCGTCATTTTCGGATCATGTCAACTTTTCCGTTGCCCACTCGTGTGGTTGAAAGGTTGATCCTGTGCTCCGATATGACGCGCCTTCGGTATGTATATGATATCTTTCCCCTTGCCTGGTTATCTGACGGAAGGCGATTCCGCTCGTCCCTATGTATTCCGGGCACGATGCAATCCGATATGTGGATCCGACTAGATGTCAATGTCGGGATGTCGTCAACGGAACGCTGTCATGATCCTGATGTTGCTTGGTCTTGACGTGGATCAAGACGGCGCCGCGGACGTTCGTCGACGTCCAATCCCTGGTGCAGTTCATGCCGTGGTCCTCGGGGCTCATCACTAGGATATCACCCACGTTGGATTTTGGGAGCAAACCGGAACCGGTGTTGTCGGGTGAATTCGGAAAGAGAAAAGGCCGAGGAACACGCGTTTCTTTCATACATTGTTCTCGTTGGCCCACGTACTCCGGAGATGCCCTGATGAGTCTGAACAAGTATGTATGACGGCAACCCCTTGCCACACCGATGACATTGTAGAGCTATTGTAGGTTACAAAGCGCGGGTATCATGACACGAATAAAGGTATCCAAAGAAGGTGAGGTCTATGACCGTACAGGAGGTGTCCCAATCGTCAAGTATCGCGATAATAGGGATACATACAGCAGTCCCTGATGCCCAAAGAAGTAAGTGATGTCCCAAGTCCCGCCAATAAGGATGCATGTGTACATTGTGATGCATTCATGGCGTATCTAAAAATGGCGTATCTGTGTGCGTATGCTGATTGGAACAGCGACACAACGGAGGCTATAGCCTGCGATAAACCATCGTCAGCAATGAGCACATTCTGCGGTTGGCAAGAGGACTGACCAGAAAAAACGCCGTCAACACGAGGCACTCGTGCGCTCACGCCAGCACGAGTCTCGGAGGTTCAAAGTTCTTGACAAACTCGAACTGTGGGCCCGTTTCTGGACTATGTGGGTATCGCTTGCACTTTTCGACCGTCTGCCAGAGGGCGGCGATGATCCGCAATGCTTCCTCACCACTCTTGGCGTATGCGGACTCGACGAGCCAGCATCCAATGACCATGCCGGTCCTGCCAATCCCCCCGCGGCAATGTACCGCGCTAACCCGACCTCGCCGTTCATTGTCCCTCAGGACGTCCAGGATGGTAAACATGAACTCCGTTGACTCGGGCAGGGACCTGTCCTGAATCGGGAACTGATGGTACTCGACGTCGGTGAGGGGAATGTCGTGTGCGCGTGCGAGGTCTGGGAGGTGTGGTGCGTATGGGGAAAGTTCGCAAGGTTCGGTGAGGTCGATGAATGTGCGCACGCCTGCTGCGAGGAGTTTGTCGAGTTTCTGTGTGGATGCCTCGAACGGGGACCAAGGGTATTCGCAGGCGAGGAGTTGGGGCGTCGCCCAGTACGAGTTGGGGATGGGACGTGGACATTCTGTGAGGATGGGTGGGAGGGAAGAGCGACGCTGAGGTTCACAGCGGTTGATGGTGATGGTAGGGATGTTGGCCATGTCGAGTGTTTTGATTGCGGGGGGAGAGGAGAAGGAAGAAGACGCGTATTTATATAGGTTCGATAGAAAGCCACGTTACGTTCATTAGTGCCAGCTCGAGGCGTGCAGGGTCGTAGTGTGGTACTGCCACACTCGGAACTGGACCCCAACTTGAACACGTCCATTTTTCATTTATCACCGCATCCGCATCGCTATCCCTGGTGAATGGTTCAACGTGTTACTTGCCTTTCACATCGTCTACCCTGATGGTAGCTTCCCTTGCCAACATTTTTTTGCCTTTCCAACTTGGAGCTAGGCTCAGCTAGACCATCAAAGCCTTCGATCGATCACGTCCCTGCGCAGTACCTGTGCAAGCGGAAACGAATCTCGAGGCATCAGCATTGTACCCTTTGAAAAGGTTGAGTTTGCTCCACAAGCTGCGCGTCACGTTGGCTCGTCCTAATCCAGACGAGTCTTACTTCCCCCGGGCTCATATAACACCCCGTTTTTAGTGCTACAGGCTGACAAGAATGTTCGGCTTTCATTCGTTCATTCAATAAGACTCGTGCTCGGCGCCCGAAATGGCGAGTGACCCTCTCTTCCCCAACTTTTGCGCCTCTTTTTTTATTCGGCACCTCTAACCCTTCCAATCTAGGGCGTCTATCAGATGATCACGAGTGCGTATATTTTCCAGCCTCAAGGTCCGTGACATCTTTCTCCCTCCTACCTCCACGCGACCCTTCTTCTCCGCTGCTCGCCCACGATCCGAGCCGAACGAAATTCAACAATGGTTACCACTCAGGAGCCCTCAGAGCCACCTTTTCCCCGTACGTGGTGGAAATCCGCCGTTGTCTACCAGATATACCCCGCCTCCTTTTGTGATTCCAACGGCGATGGGATAGGCGATCTCAATGGCATCCATGCAAAGCTGGATTATCTCAAAGACCTTGGCGTGGACATCCTCTGGCTCTCCCCCATCTACCGCTCCCCACAGGTGGATATGGGATACGACATGTATGTCAGCCAATGTGGATCGTCTACGGTTGTGCTCATGTCTTGGTTTTCTCTCGCTCGACGCTGCTCTTTTGACTGGGGGGTTACCTTTCGGATCTTATCCTTATCACCCACGTAGCTCTGATTATCGCGATATCGATCCGAGATACGGCACCTTGACGGATTGGGACAGGTTACTCCAAGGTGTCCACCAACGTGGCATGAAGCTCATGTACGTGAACCTTCTTTGTCGACGTGTCACATCGAGATCCCAATACAGAACTAATTGATATTCGTTCTCCTCCGTGGCGTCCCTTTTTGCACAGGATGGACCTGGTCGTTAACCACACGTCTGATGAGGTGGGCTTTACTTTGGGTGCTAACCTTGGCACCTTGGGAAGTGAACTGACGGTTTTCATATTAGCACGAATGGTTTCAACGATCCAAGTCCTCCAAGGACGATCCAAAGCGCGATTGGTACATATGGCGTCCACCGAGATGCGCCGACGGACAGCGTCTTCCGCCCAACAACTGGAAGTCTGTCTTTCAAGGTGCGTCGTGCTGGTTCCGTTCCATCGGACGAACAATGCCGACATCATCTCTCTTTTCCAAAAATTTACTCAAAACACAGGATCCGCCTGGGAATTCGACCCAGGGACAGAGGAATACTATCTCCACCTTTATGTCCGTAAACAACCTGACCTGAATTGGGACAATTCAGTCGTCCGTGATGCCGTATGGGACGTGATGCGATTCTGGATCGATAGGGGATGTGATGGATTCCGGGTATGTGTTTTTTTTCTCTCCGTTGGGGATGGTGTCCCGGCTAAGAGCCGAACGTGTATCCTGGGTATCTAGATGGACGTGATCAACATCATATCCAAGGCACCAGGTCTACCAGACGCACCAGTCGTAGACCATACACAGTATTACCAGCCTGCGAGCATGTATTTCGCCAACGGGTAAGTGAATCCACGCCACATCATGCCTCCCTGTGCGCGGTTTTCGCCTCCCTTTCCGAGACGAATCTAGCGTGCGCGCTGCTAAATACGCGACCTTGCTAGTCCACACGTGCACGAATACATTCAACAGATGTATAGAGAAGTCTTGTCACGTACGCATCTTTATCTTGAATCTAATCACTTTTGATTACTCATAACACGAGGCTGTGCGCTGTGTGCATCGCCGTCTACACCATAACCCTCTGCTTCGCTCCACCCAACGTGGCTCACACAGACCATGACCTGATCACGGTAGGCGAGACGCCTTTTACACACGACGCCTCTGCGCTGGCGGCGTACGTTCTTCCCCGAAACAAGGAACTCAACATGGTCTTTCACTTTGAACTGATGGACTTGGATTCTCCGGCGGAGTCGCCCCTCGTGAAAAAGGCGTGGCGATTGACGGAACTCAAGGCGGTCGTGAAACGGTGGCAGACGTACAAGCGAGACGAGGGATTTTGGAACGCGTGAGTGATTGGTGTCGTTCTCTTCCTTGTCGTCGGCGTCGGCTGTTGTCGTGCTTTCCTGTGTTCTTGGCTTTCGGTGGCTAGTGGAGGCTACCAAGGTCGGTGGTGGTGGTGGGCTGCAATCCCCGTGTAACCACCTTCGATCAAAGGCACATGAGAGGGTCTCTTGGGTCACCGGTTCCTTGTGGAACGTTCGTCTTGGTGGGGAAGGGGGCACTTCGATGAGCGAGGTGTCTGCGAGGCAACACAGGCAACGGAACTCCGTTGAGCACGTTCGGCGTCTTGCGCATCGTTCACTGTGTTGTTTTGATGGGGCTCGCCAAGTTGTCATTGAGGTATTAGCGATACGATGGGGGGGCTTCGACGTGCAAGGCGTCTGCGAGGCGAACGTGGGTGAATGAGTTGGTTACGCTCGTTCTATATGGAATCGAAACTGGACTGGCGGCCGGTCTAGTGATTCCAAATTCGCTGAGCACTGGCAGGGAAGCGGCACCGTTGGTGACGTTGACCGCTTCTGTGTGTGTGTCGTGTTGTCGTGCGTCATCGTGTCAATGTGGATGTTGCTCACCATACATCGTGTATATCGTCCCTGTTCCACGTCGCTTCTCTCCCTCCCCAAAAAAACAAACGTCCTCCAGGGTCTTCATTGAAAACCACGACCACGCTCGGGCTGTCTCTCGTTTCGGGAATGATTCGCCATCGTGGCGGGCGATCTCGGCCAAGATGTTGGCCGTCCTCGAGGTGACACAGACGGGAACGGTGTACGTGTATCAAGGACAGGAACTGGGGATGAAGAACTTTCCAAGGACGTGGGGCATCGAGGAGTACAAGGACGTGGCGTCGCAGAATTATTGGCAGTTGTGAGTGGCGGTGTTTCTTCTCATCCCTTATGCGTCCCTCCCTTTCCTTTTCGTCCTCTTTCCTGACGCTGGGCGTAGGATCAAGGGACAGAGGCAGGAACAGCAAGGGAGGGAGGACGTCGACATGGAAGACGTATTGGATGACTTTCAGCAAAAAGCCCGAGACCACGCTCGAACACCCATGCAGGCGAGTGTCCCACATCGCTTTTCCCAGCATCGCCTTGCAGTGGCGAGTACCGGTACGCGCGCATGGTGTGGGGCAATGCCCATCCCTGACTCGCTTCGCCAGTGCTGCCACTCTTTTCACACGTGTTTTTGCCTTTTTGTTTGACGTTCACTCGTTCACGTTGGTCACTCCCCTTTCACGCGTTCATGTTTTCGATGGGGTGGCGTTTTTTTCTCCTCCCCGGGAGTTTTCTTTTCCATCATCTCCTCTTTCTCGTTCGACTATCCCCATTTGTACCTTAAAAAAACGCACGTCCCAACACGTCTTGACACTCGATCTCGGTCACAGTGGGACGCCACCCCTAATGCAGGGTTCACAACCGGAACGCCCTGGATGCGTGCATACGAGGACGATGCCCGCGAGGGATGGAACGCCGCCGACCAGAGCCACTCGGACGAGAGCGTCCTCGCATTTTGGACACGCGCGATCGGAGTTCGGAAGGCGCACGATGTCTTGGTACGTCCCTATTATATCGAGGGGCGACACGGAAACGCGGCATGCTTAACCCCCTCGCCCTCGTTAGACGTATGGCGATTTTGAGATGCGATTGGACGCGGACGAAAGGGTGTTTGCGTACGTGAGGACGTTGGGTCGGACGCGCGCGTGGATCTTGCTCAATTTCTCAGCGGAGGTGGTCGAGGTGCCGATCGACGCCCACGCGGACAGTTCGGGACGAGGGTTGGGGTTGGGGTTGCATCTCGACGACCCGGGGTGTGCGCTCGCGTTGTGCAATTACCCGCGCGAGGGTGCGTCTGGACCGGGCACGGAGAACCGGGGCGAGCGCACGTTGGCGTTGAGAGGGTACGAAGCGAGGGTGTATATGGGATGCGCCCAGTGATGGAATCGTTGTGATCTCTGATTTGTTTGATCGCTGTGCATTTCCGGTCAATCAGTGTACCGAGGACGTGTCACGTGTATGATATACATACAGTTGAAAGTTGGAAGACATACTACGTGTTCGTGGATCAGATGTGATCGGGAGATGGGGTGCATTTGATCCCCGAGGACCCTTGGTTTTGGGTTCCGCGTGTAAGGTCTAGACTTGCGCGCAGCATTGGAACGGGCCTGGGCCCTCATTGAGGGGACGATCCGCGTTTGATCTTTTGTAGACGAAAGAATGAAGATAAAATTTGGGCGCTGGATGGCAATCGATGGCAATGATCCCGTTTGATAATTCGGTATGCATCGTGATCTATGACTTTTGTCGATGGCTTGCCAATGGATGGGGAGATTCGGAAACGGTCAGAGAGCGGCCCTCCGTTCCACACGCATACCTCTTCTTCTATTTTCTTACTTATCATCTCTATGGAAGCGACTCGAGCGCGTCGCTTCTGGAGATCGCTTCTGGAGAACCCACACGACGACAACGGATAAAAAAAGCAAAAACAAGACCCCCTGGGGGTATGTCTGGACCGTCGTAGGTAGGGACATCCGCAGAATCAAGAAGAAAACATAAAACGATGTCGGTCTATCTTGTCAAATCTTGGAACCTCTCAAAGGCCCTACAACTTGTACAAGTACGTACGTACTGAAACATGGAGACGACGCTACAACACCACGTGTCACAGACACAACGCCAGCGTGGGGGGTAAGACGTAAGAAAACAACACGCGAGACAAAGCCGGCTCGGGCAAAACATGAGCGACCGTCGGATGAGAATAAAGTGACAAGATCCCCCGGGGAAGGAAGGGAGGGAAAGGAAAGGCCCTTGACTGCACGTCCCAACCTTAGCCCCTTGAACGATCTATCATGTCTAGTTATGGAAGCGATTAGCGCGGCGGTGGTGACGGCGTCGAACAGGGGGCTGAGAAGGAGAGGGCATGCCCGTGTCGTTGGAGTCATCACAGGGATCTGGCGTGCCCGTACCGGCGGGGGGAGTGGTTACTGGAGTAGCCGAAGGGGTGAACGAGGGTGGCGACGAAGGCGGGGGTGTGGGTGTATACGCGGGGCTAGTGGGGGCAGAGCCGGATGCGCTCGGGCCGGTGGGACGGGGACGACAACGACGCCCAGAGACCGTCGGAAAAGATGGGGGAGTCGTTGGCAGGGTAGGCTGCGATGGGGTCTGCGTGGGCGTGATGGGTGCGGGAGGAGATGACGGCTCCCCGATCTCGTAGCATGGGTCAGAAGGGTTGGCACCGCTGGGAGTGGTTGGAGTGACTGGCGGTGTTGGCATGGTGGGTGAGGGGGGGGATGACGGCTCCCCAGTCTCGTCGCACGGGTCAGAGGGATTAGCACCGCTGGGAGTGGCTGGCAGTGTTGGCGTCGACGGAGGTGTCGTCCCGGGCTCGTCGCATGGGTCAGAGGGGTTGGCGCCGGTAGGAGTAGCCGGTGGTGTTGGCGTCGTCGCTGGGGTGGTCGAAGGGGTGAACGAGGGCGGAGACGACGGCGAGGACGGAGGTGTCGTCGTTCCAGGCTCGCCGCCAGATACCAAGTCATTGTTGCCAGAGGGTGTACCTGTCGGGGGTGGCACGGATCCTGGAGTAGATGGGGTACCCGACGGCGTCGGGAGAGAGCTCGTCGGGAGGGAGCTCGTCGGAGGAGCACCACCCGAAGTTGCACCAAGTAACTGCGAGGCATCGGCACAGAAAGCGACCAACAAGTCGACCTGTAGGGCGTCATCTACGATTGATTTGGACTGGATGGATTCGGACGTACATTGGTGATCTGACATTCGACCTGTACGAAGTTGTCGTTGGAGGCGAAGAATGCAGAAGAGGTACAGTTGGGACCTGAGCCTTTGGTCGTGATGTCGTCGGTAAGCCTTTTACGGTATGATCCAGAGAGAAAAGGATGACACACATGTCTGACCCTGACCATCGCAGCCATTGTAATATCTGTAAAGGACGTGAATACGATAGACATGGAGATCTATCGTAGGTTGAACGCACGCAAAGGATGTTTCGACGTTGTACGCATGGCTTCCCGGCCCGTCATCAGCTGCTTAGTCAGCTGGAATGTAGGAGATGGCTTACGGCGGAATCAAGGAGATGTCTGTACTCGAACCACAACCAGCACATGTCGGGTTGATGAGCGTCGTTTCCAAAAGTACACAGTTTTCGCCGTTGGTGTTACAAGGACCTAAACGGGAAGAGAATCTCAACTTTGAGAAGAGACGGCGGACACGTGGTAGTAGGCTTACCGGTTTGAAGGTAGCTAACAAAGGTATCAAAGGTCTCAGCAGATGGGCTTCGAATGCTCGACGTCGACTTACGCAATTCCAGAATAAGTACCGGTGCTCGTGTACGTGTCCGAGCCATTGAGGACGTCTTGACCGTTGTACATAAGCTTGGGCTAGACAATAGAAAAGTGAGATGCCGTCGACAAGTGCGAGAGCTGCGAACGTACATATCCATAACCACAGCTAGAAGTTGGTGTTGATTATCAGAAAGTGGCACTGGACCGAGGGTGACGAGATGACTGACTTGTTTATGAATTTGATGGTGTGCGTCTCTGCAGAATCGGCATTAGCTCTTAGAGCTAAAACGAAAGTGACGGCCACTGGGGCCAGAAAACGAGAGGTAAGCATGAGAAGGTGTCAAAGGAAGGAATCCTGGCGAGCCCAGCGCTGAGACGGGGAGGGTAATAAGCGAGACAATAAACAAGACCAGCAGGTCTTTATGCGTATCCAGCGGCATCGCACAACAACCCCATTCAGCCTCCGTTTCATTTACAGTGAATTTTTGTCCGCCCGGTTCCATCCCCGGCTCTCAATTCCCGCTCATGTTGCTTGCGACGATGACGGTGATTTGAACCTGCCATTCCTTCCCTGCATGCACCCCTCACTGATTCCCGTCGTGATTCACACGCGCTCATCGCAACCTACCTTGATTCGCTGAAAAGCACTAGGCTTCTCGACATCTTCGGAGACTATTCTGTAACAAAAGCGCCAACTTCTTGAAATTTTTTGATCCGCACCACGACCAACGGAATGTGTCGACGCACGTCCACAGGATCGCGTTTCGACCTGGACTCCGTGGCCGAGTGGTGCGGTGATCCCACGGCCTGGCGACGGTAAAGAACGAAGCGCGGTGATTATGGTAGGCTTGATCGGAGCCGCCAGAGCACATCTTTTGCGAACACGTGGAACGTTGCAGGAATCCGGCGTGTTCCCTACATCGTCCAGAGCGCTAGCAAACGAATGCGCGTTGCCGGTCGCTGTGATCTCGTCGCCATGGCACTACGACAGGGTTATGGATCGTTTATGGACTCCTGGCATAGGAACAGCAATTGTCATATGGAAGTCATATGGTCTTTTAGCATGACAATGACATGGGAAACAAGGCTTTTTGGCGATCATGCGGTCTTGCGAACGATCAGCATCTATGGATAAATGATAAAAAAGAAACTATATCTTGACGACAACCCTATCGACATCATCGCAGCGACGAGATGGCGAGACGAGTAAGTAACATGATTGATAGGGCTACATGATGGAGTTATGAAGAGAGAGGTCCATTCTTGATGGCAACGAGCTGCTACCCCGCACAATCAACACCGGGTCGTAACGAGAGCGCGGCGGATGAACAAAGTATGAACAAAGGAAGAGAGGAACAACGTACGCCAGATTGCAGTGATTCCGAAAACCGACGGACGAATCGCGGGTTGTCACTCCGAGCCTAAAAGAAAGCCGTCGCACGCCCGACGTCACGACAATCATCGACAACGTCCTCTTCCTCGTCTCCATCTACGTCGTCGTCGGCGATGTCGAGAAAGATGCGGAGATGACGCGGGAAGGAATGCGTCGACAGCACAAACGCCGCTGCCGCAGCATCCATGTCCCTGAGGGTCAACACCTGAAGCTGAGCACACGCATGAAGCGCCGAACACATAGCCGGCACCGTTGTTTCGTCGACGCGGTCCAGACAGAGCGACGCCATAGCGCGCAAGCAACCAAAGAGACCACGGATCGACGTATCGTCTGCATGGATGCTGCGCAGCGAGAGCTCGCGAAGACGAGCCAGCGGTATGCGCGGTGAGACGTGTTCGGTCATCTCCACGAGGCGATCGAATAGCTGCGAACAGTCCTGGCGCTCACACAGATGAATCCCGAACGCGACGTCTTCGATAGAGAGCACTCGCAATTTTGGTAGGGCGAACAAGGACAGCAAGTCGGTCGCATACGCAACGTCGACGAACCCGAACTGGAGTTCTTCCAACTGCGCTAGCTCGATCGCGTCGCGTTCGCGTTCGTCTTCCAAGGTGTGATCCATCCGAGCACCCCATCCAAGGATGACGAGCCGCTCGAGCGTTGCGTTTGCGCACAAGATGCGCCGAAACTCGGACAGAGTGGGCATGACGTCCCGAGCATGGTACCTCAGCTCCAGCTCTCGAAGACCCGCGAGACCAGACTGCGTCCAGTCGACATGAACGCCCGAGAGCGACACGTGACGGAGATAGCTCAGGCCGGCGCCGCCACGGAACCAGGCGACCGGAAGGGCCAAGTGCACCGGGCGGAACGTCTCGCCCTGGGAAACAAAGTACTCGTTGCATCTCGCGAGACGAATAGTCCGAAGGAGAGGCGCCGAGTCAATGGCTGTGGTGTATGAGAGGAAGGTGAAGATGGGCGCCCAGGTGTCTGTGAGTAGTTCGATGGACTGCCAACGCGACGCTTGTGGCACGAGGAAGCGCATGATGCTCTCCATGGCTTTGCCATCGAAGACGTGGGACGGTTCGTCCCAGTCCCAGGATGGATCGCGAAAGTCCATGTAGATGTCGAGGGGGTGATTACGCGAACGGACAATCCAAGTGCACGCGCGTGTGAGCTGGTTCTTGGACAATGGGAACGCAAGATGGATAAAAGTCCACAAGGAAGGCGTCGAGAGAGAGATCTGCCTCCATTGTCTACATACGTGAGAGAGCGACATTGACTGAGAGATCTGGTCGTGAGATGAATGGCATGCGAAAGCAAATATGTTGGAAGCGATTTCGACTGGTATGGGTCGCCCAAAAGGCTTGGACTTTCGAGCGTGCAAAGAACGCGGCACAGCTCGAACGATGGGCAAAAAACAGAATTCCTTGCTTTCTGGGACGGTAATCCCCTGGATGGACAACATCTGGAAGAGAAAATCACGGCATGTTAGTGACTCTATGTCTCTATCTGAACGAGTGAACAACCATACCGCAAGCTGGAACAGTCGGGATCGAACTGGAGAGTCGTCGAGCGCACCGAGAATAAAAAGTGGGAAAACACGTTCCTACATGCAACAAGGGTCATCAATGGACGCCTACAATCCCAATCATCGAATAATATGTTTGTCAGTGTGGAGGAGGGATACGCCCACAAACGCCTCGAGGAACACTCAGGATCACCTCGTGTAGCACACGTGGCCGCGAAGCGGGTACCGAAACCATTGGGCCGCCCTCATACATATGTCTGGATCCATGGATTTAAGTGATAGACGAACGGTGGTGATGGGACCAACAACTATACCCGTGATGCATGGGATGTGGACGCCCTCCCTTGAGGAAGCAACGGTAGGCAGCTGACCGTGCAAGTCGGATCGAACTTTCACAACCCTGATCCGGTTCTTGGACATCATTCCACACCAGATAAAGCAACATGACAGGGAGGAAACCCTTTGAAGGAGGGCGTTGTGGTGGAACCTGACGAAGAGATCAACACTAACCGTATATAGCGACAAGCGAAATGTCTGTTACCGTCCTTGGCTGCCGGCATGTTCTGCAACGTATGTACTTACAACGTTGCGGTACGTTTATTTGGTAAATAAACACAGCGACACTCCGACGAGAACAAATAATTTGACTGAGGACAAACATCGAGATATGCAACACCTGCTAGTGCCAGTCTGCGCGCGTTCGACTGCAATCATTGGATCGCATTGGATCGCTGCATCGGCATAACATCGTTTGCCGAGTCGTCCTCTTCGGGGAGAAACATCCACCCTGCGTCAAACAATTTCCGAGTCACGACGAGCAACTTGAACTTGAAAATGCACCCTGCTCAACTGGTTATTACCGATGGGCCGTCCGCGCCAACCATTGGATTACTCAGGTCAGTGCATTGTCAGTTCGTGAATGCTTTTTGGATTCAAAAGGGAAAATTCACCCTGCTTGAACTTCACAGAGAGCAACGACACAAACATGCCTCGACATAGGAGTTCTACGCCGCCGACGTCGAGCAGCCCATCTGTTTCATTGGATGTCGGTGATGCGGTCGTGTGGGACCGGGGACCAAAGCGTGTGAATTAGTAAAAGAACTCCAGATGGTGTAAATCGGCAGTAACTTGAAGCGCTGCACAACTTGACACCTCTTCTACCCGGCCGCACGAAAAATTGAGCAGACCAAGACTAATATATTGTGCATTCATCGCGCACTGTAGCAGTTTCCGGGTGCGTCGTACGATCAAAAGCCCTGAGCCACAGGTGATTGGATCTATGAGAACTGATTCATGTTGATAAGAGCACACAGACGTCCTCATACCTCTATCGTGCGCTGTGAACAAGTGCGAGTTAACATCAAACATGAGTAAGTGCAGAGTGCAAGATGGATCAATGCTGATCACTTACTCAGACAACGTGATACAAATCGAGGTGGATGGACGCAAAAGTATAAGCTCACTTGTCTTCTTGGAGGACGGAAAGCATCTGTTGACTGGTGGCTTTGATGAGACAATCCGACAATGGCGTGTCGAGGATGGAAGGGAGATCGAAGACCAACGATCACAACGGGTGGCGCTGTCCTGGTGATTGCTCTCTCGGGTGATGGCAAATGGATCGTCAGTACCGGACGGCTGAGAACCACTGTTTGGAATAGAGGGACTCGCCAAATCGCCTACACTGTGAACAGTAAATCGGCTTACGTGGCTACGTTGGACGTGTCCCCCGACTCGATCAAATTTGCGACGGGATCGAGCAACAAGACAGTGATCATCTGGGCTATCTCGAACGGAAGGCGACTTGTTGTACTAGGCTCACACGTCAACGTCGTGACGGCGGTGAGATTCTCCCCAGACGGTGATCGCGTCGCCGTCGCCGTGCCGGGCCAGGGGCTGCACATTTACGAGGCATACGGTGGCCAATCTCTCAGGTTTATCGAGGCAGAATGTTCTCGCCTAAACGGTCTCGTCTGGTTGGGTGATTCCATCCACATCTACACTTTGTCTGGCAGCTCAATTAAGTGCCTTCACGGTGACAAGTTCGAAACCCTCTCTGAATGGGCAATTCCTGGCAGTTTAATCCATGATAGCAACAGTTCTTCTGCCATCGCTCTGCCCAGAAACGGCAGATTCATCGCTTCTTTCGCTGGTCGTGTTGTCACATTCTGGAATACTTCCACGCGCGTGCGACTCGGACCTCTCTTCGAACATCTGCAGGTCGACAATTTGTATTCAATCGCACTTTCGCCGGACAGTAACTATGTCGCAACTGGCAGCAACGACGGGATGATCATTCTACGCGATCTCAAAGATATCATCCCTTCGTCCCTTCGTGTTGACCATACGTGTCAGTTTTCGCGTCTTGTCTCCTGTGTCATTCGCTTAAATGCCAAGATAGGATCGGAAATGCTGCGAACGCCATGGCTCTCCAGCTTGAACCAAATCCTCCAAGCGTAAGTCAGCTTATGTTTGAACACCTAGGCTCGTGCATCTAACGGTTATTTTCTATCTTCCACAGGTCTCAGTTCTCCCTCGCAATGTAGGTGTCCTTGGTATCATGGTTGATGCTTGTATCTGTTACTGACCTGTCTTACTGGCCACAGAACAGCGCATACCAGCGTTGGGTCCTGGAGCCCGTTACAGATTGGGTCATGCTGTAGGTGAGAGAGAGGCACCATCGGGAGCTGGCTCGATCGGAAGGAAGAAATGACACTACCAAGAGATTTTGTACATGACTGATCCTCGCGTGTGATGTTTGACGTTTGTGTGCAACAGTGGCTTCAATGTACGAGACTTCGACGGGAATGTTCGTGCTTGAGTAAAGTCAAATATGTACCTGAAGGTCGAGCATTTCTTAAACACGCAGGACGGTCAAATCTCTATATGGGTAATAGCTAGAAGTCGAGCATTCTCCGAGACAGTGTACTGATGGAAGTTTTTCATCCAGGTGAAGGCATGAGGACATCCATGCAGCATAGGAATAGAGGACGGTATGATGGTGTGGGTAACTTCAACTTGTATTTTACTATCTAAATGGGCAGTTCCTGGCAGTTTAATCCATGGAATACTTCCACACGCGTGCGACTCGGACCCTTCTTCGAACATCTGCAGGTCGACAAATTTGTATTCAATCGCACTTTCGCCAGACAGTAACTATGTCGCAACTGGCAGCAACGACGGGATAATCATTCTACGCAATATTAGCGACATTATCCCCTCGTCCCTTCGTGTTGACCAGATGATTTGTCGGAGCGGAGCTCAGATGCAAACTGAGGCTCGCGATACTAGTATCATCCCTGGTGTATTTGATTTGCGTTCCGGTGCGTTTCCTTACAATCCGATTTGCATCCACTGAATGCCACCCCAAATCAGAGCTGTCGAGCAGTGCAGCCACTCAACCCGATGTCCATCCTCAAGTACAAGTCACTCCACTGCGCATTCCATATGGTACTTACCGCATAAAGAGCAACACTGGCGATTTATACATCACCCGCCCACAAGCCAGCACCGGCGTGGTTGTCGTGCAACCATTTAACCGATCCAATTCTTTTCAAATGGTTCGTCATCATTTCCATTGGTTGAATCAATTGGGCTTACACGGTCAATCATCAGGAAATTAACACATTACTTACTCGTACTTACGTACTTATTCTGTACTTATCGGAGACAGTGCTGTTAAGTAATTGACAAGTGACGTGAAAGTGCATGTCAAGTAATTGTAAGTAATCCCATG
>JBBPOE010000515.1:0-20675 GCA_038091295.1 Tylopilus felleus | reverse complement strand
CAACACTTACTGATCATCGCTGTCCTGAACAGTTGGTTTGGAATGGTGAGCTACAGGCACTCCCATGTTCCGGTGACCTGATGCATCGATCACAAAGATAACCAACTGGCCTCCCGTCGTCGCCGTGTCTTGCCTCAATGCAGCACCAGGCGGACTCAAAGACACCACCAATAATGTCAAGAACAGCAAGGGCGGGTTCGTTATCAGCATAATCAGCGAACCGTTTGTGGAGCTTGCCAATGCTACCTCGATCGATGCTCCCCCGGAAGTGAGTGAGTGGTGCTTGAGCGGACTCACTAAGGTTCCCAGCGTATGCATCTCCCGCCATTCTTCTTTTCTCTCTTGCGATCACTTAAATCCACGTATAGACCCACGTCAAGGCGTCCCGCGTCAAAGAAAGCGCGTTCGGCATGGAGTGCCAACTCAATCAGACCATTCCGATCGTCGATCCGGTTTCAGGCGTATGCACCACCACGCTGATCCTCGCAGACGTCAAATACATCCACGTGCGCAAGGACATGCTGAACGAGCGGGGCACGGTCGATATTACCAAGTTTAAGCCCATTTCGCGATTGGGTGATAATTCGTATGGTCGGGTAGGTGATGCGTTTAAACTGGGGAGGCCGTCTTGGGCTGCGGATGAGGGCAAAGTCCGGGAGGCAGTCGAGAAGACATCTGCAAATTAGATTATACCATTGTCTAGAACGAGCAAAACGTGCGTCATGTGAATCGGTAAATGCCGAAGACGCGAAGCGGTGGAGCGCATGCCGCATGCGCCAGTGACTCGGACTCTCTGTCACGTCTTGTCCGACGAGCAGCGAGTGATGCCTGGCATGTCATCGACAATGTCTCATGGTGCGTACCGACATAACAAAGCTGCGTTGATGCTGATCGTCGGACAAGAGTGTCCCCCTCTCATTGTGATCGACGGCAATACCGTAACAGTGGGGGCGATGGCGTTCTCTGCGAATGGAGGGTACCTCGTGAGCGATGGCCAATCGGGACCTCAAGTATGGCGAATAAAAGACGCCAAAGAAATGGCACGAATGGAAGCCTCGGAGCATGTCCTCTGTCTCGCTGTCTCCCCCGATGACAGATGGATCGCGGCGGGGATGAACAAGGGAATTGTCGTGTGGTCCGCAGAGTCTTACGAACAAGTCTTTTCAGAGGGGGAAATTACGGGCGACAGCACCAGTGGACTCCATTTCTCGCCTGACTCTACTCGACTTGTCGTTGCATCGAAGAACGGCACAGCGTCCGTATGGGACATTGCGACCTCCGAACGAAAATTAACACTCCAGCACGATATGCGCTGGGTGGTTGCAGTAAAATACTCGCCCCAAGGTGATCGAATTGCGACAGCTACTAGTTTGCCTGGAGACCCCAACAGGAACGATGGCTTTATTCGAGTCTGGGACAGCACTGATGGCCGGTTGCTCATGGACATCCCAGTAAAAATAGCCCCTGTGCACAACAGTGGACTTCTTTGGTTCAACGATCACCTCTTCATCCTATCCGACGATAAGATACGGGAAATTGATGCATCCACCGGGTCGATAGTCTCAGATTGGCCAGTTCCCCATAGGGAGTGTAACTACTTCTCGTGCATTGCTCTGTCTCAGAATGGGGAATTCATCGCACACAGTTCAGGCTGTGAGGTCACGTTTTGGGACACCTCGACGCACACCCAGCTCGGACTTATACATCATCCTCGAATGTCGTCTTCAGATTTCGACCTGGACGAGCAGTCCCGATATTACCCTCGATCGATATATTCAATCGCGTTCTCACCAGATAGCCAGTTTCTTGCGATTAGCGGAGAAGGAGGTGTAATCGCCATCCAGCATCTATCTCGCATAGCTGTGAGTATCATATCTCGTTGAATGTTTGTTCGTCAGAATAAATTTTCACCTTGCTAATCTTTCCATGTGATATTCAATTTCACTTGCTTACTTTTCACGTTTGCAGGCACCGGACATCCAGATCGCTGATGCTGCACTCGACTTGTGGAAGCACGATCAGCTCGAAAACGCGGAGGCATTACTGACCCGGGCCACAGCGATCCCCGATCCACGAAGTCCAAGTCATCAAGTCCTTGCTAGTCGAGCCCTCGTGCGAACTCGTTTGCAACAGTGGGATAAAGCGATCGTTGACGCAGAAATGGTATTTACTACTCTACTGTCACACATGCTAATGCTGACGCCAATGCACACAAAGTCCATCAAAATTCAACCGTCCGTCATTGGTTACATTGCAAAGAGCATAGCGCATATCGGCAAGGGGAAAGGAAGAAGGGCTATCGGACGTGTGACATCGCTTTCGGACGCTTCTATTCACCTCATGTGAATTTTCTCATTCTCGTCAAGGTTTGTATTTTTCGGCCTTGGTGTTCCCTCGGTTGCTCATATCCTACAGGCTATCATTGTGTTTATCGCTGGTGACCACGAGGATGCGATATCGCGCATAGATGACCTCATCGCTACGGTGCACTTTAACTCAATATTCTATGTGGTTAAGGCGCGTGAGCAGTGCTCTACCATGTTGCGAGTATCACCATTAACACCCCCAGAAGTCATACATGTATTTTCTCGTCGGAAACTCGTACATGGAGCACAAGGACTACGATGCTGCGATACATTCGTTCGAGAGTGCTCGAGCCGAAATGCGAAATCACACGAGTCAACCACTCTTGGCGGTTTCACTGGTAAGCTTCCCAGTGGAAATTACCCGCTGCATTGAAATCGCTTACCATCTCGGACAGATATTTGGGTGGAATTTTGATGATCTTGGTATCACGATTCAGCAGCGTCATTGTGAATCCGCGTATGCGACGGGTCGCAAGATTGATACAGTAAATTCTCTTCAACAAATGGTAAATACCTTTGGCAAAGAGATCTATACGAGAGGGCCCATAACCGCGTGGATTTCTGGTGAACTTCTACTCTCCGTCTTGTCCCCCAACACATTCATTTGTTCCCTTTTCAGACTTCACAAATCGATGTCACCAAATGGCGTACGGAGGAGGGGGGATTTTAATGACCTGGTTTACTGGTGGGTGGTTCGCCCTTAACGTGGTGGGTATTGTGATTTACTCAGGAGTTTCCACCAGTTTCAGGCATGCTGGTGGATCTCGGGAATATAGCAGTGGATGCTCAGCGACATGACGCTGCCATCTCCCTGTATTCGGCCGCATTATCCCTCAATTCTGTTTGCCCAGAAGGAATCCTCATCCAGAGGAGCAAGGCACGCGTGGCGATCGGGTTATGGCAAGAGGCCCTAGAAGATGCAAACAAGGTTGCTGTCCTTGCCTTATACGATGAATTCTTCTTGACGAAAACATTGTCAGGTTATCACACTCGAACCGTCTTCCCCGTGGGGATACGAAATGAAACATGCGGTTTTACATAAAGCAGGAGTCACCAGACGTTCCTCGTGAGTTGTATCCTTGATTTTTGTGTCAAACATGATTAATTGATTGGTCGATCACGCAGTGGAGCTTCGGGACCAGTACGTCAGCCCATCGAGAACACGAGCGACGATTCGCAGGGCCGTCCAACGGACTATCCGTCGCTTGCCCCGCGTGCTCATTAACGTGATCAGCGGACACCTCCACGATAGAGACGAGCAAGCATCTGCATTTGAATCCCAGCCAATATTCAAAGAACTGATATCGTCGATGACGACCCGCATTGATCGTGCTCGCATCAAGCGTGAAGTAAGACAATACTTCCGATATGTAATGCTATCACACAAATGGGAAGACAACGAGCCACTGTTCCAGCAGGTCATACACGTAACGGTGTATGATCTAGACAAATCTACCACTCACGAGAAACTTCAAATGTTCTGCAAGATTGTTCGCGATGCCGGATTCATTTGGGCATGGAGCGATACCTGTTGTATAAACAGGCAAGATCATTTCGTGCTCCAGGAGGCGTTGGTGGCCATGTTCAAGTGGTATCGTTACTCGGTCTTGACGATCGTTTTTCTCCGGGGTGTTCACTCGCTGGCACAGCTTGGCGAACTCGTGAGGAGCATTTGGAACACCCGTGGCTGGACGCTCCAGGAATACATCGCTGCCAAGGTCATCAAGTTTTACACCGAGGATTGGACTCTCTATCTCAATCTGGAGGTGCCTAACCACAAAGAGTCGCCAACAATCATCTCGGAGATGGAGGAGGTCACCGGGGTGTCTGCACAGCAACTGATGTCACTTCGTCCAGGCTTAACCAACATCCGCGAGAAGTTGCGTCTTGCTTCGACCCGCCGAACGACGGTGATGGAAGATGCTGCATACTCATTGCTAGGCATTTTCTCTGTCACTGGGATATCCGTAATATATGGTGAAGGGGATGGAGCGCTAGGACGTCTATTGGCGCACCTTCTCGCCGCATCAGGAGATGTGAGCATTCTTGCATGGACCGGAGAGTCCGGCAGCTTCAATAGTTGCCTTCCCGCGCACATCACCGTATTCAGCCGAGCGGCGACATCGCATCTTCCGCCAGCTATTGATGACACCGAGATGGAACAAATCATCACTAGGTTTGACACTCCTTCGTTCGACCTCGATGCAGCTATGATGTTATACGACCGTCTCAGCGAGCTTCATGCGCCTTGGTTCGCAGCGTGTCGGATGAAACTTCCATGCATCGCTTTCCAACTCTCACCTCTCACACCTCATCGAACGCGTTCAGGCCGTGTTTATCGCGCGGATACCCTCGCCTTTAGGATGGTGGAGATCAAGACGAAACGAGATCTCACTCGGATGTCATCGTTGTATCTCATTCATCCCTGGATAGATACTCTTCTGGACCGCGAAGTCGTGCAGAGCAGTCCACCCACAGAGATCGACGTCACGGCACCTTCCTCACCACACACAGACGTTGGAGAGCTCTCGGACGAGGAAATAGACGATGATGCGTCTGATTCCTTGTCAAATCCTGAACCTGAATTGCTGTCACCCCCAGCCCCCGTGCGTATCGCGGCGCCGATGGACAAAGAGACGCGCGCACGACGGCTCGTTGCGCGTCTCAGACAGCCATTTGGTGCACTGTTGCTCGCGCAGGCATCGTCGGGTCGACGTGGGATGGACTATAGGCGGGTCGCGGCGGATAGCTTGATTACCGTGCAGATTCAGGAAAACGTGTCGTTGACTGATCTTCTCGAGAATGTACGGACGCTGGATGTTCTGTAGACGTGTGGCATATCGGACGATGGTCATGTTTCGGCTGTATCTTGCGATCTTTGTCGACACTCCTGCTTGTATAGAAACAATAAGCGCAGATGATCATTAGAATGTTTATTTCGCATCATGGTCGTGGGGATACACTTCCTCCGACACGGGTGCCGCTCCACTTTGGGTAAGCCGAATGGTAGGTCGTCAGACCGTGCTTTGAGGAACTGTACGATAGGCTTATCTGCTGCAGCGCGCCTTTCCCAGTGAGCCCACAGACAGTCCAGCACCATTTTCGTGAATTTCGACGGGTCGGTCACAACAAATCCCTCAGGCACACACTCCATGTCGAGATACTCCGAGGGCGACTTGGCAAGGAGGAGCCAAGGTACCGTGACCTTGGACCTCTCTGTTACGCGCGCTAAACATGAGTTAGTAAAGCATGAAGGTAGGGAATAATGACTGACTCTCACCATATGCAAGACGAAAGATCTCACGCATTACGTCCTGAGTCTTTTGAGGAAGGGACGAATGATCAGGAAGCAGGGGATGCCCCGAAACATCCACTTCGACTGCAGGTGCCTCGACTGCCTCGTCCTCGGAGTCGGCAGCTTCATCTATTCAACTTAAGAACGAAGGAATAAATATTGATCATCAAAACTACACACCTTCACCACCAAGATAATCTGCGAGTAGCTCCGTGCCTTGTCGGACCCACGCCTTTGTGTCGCTCGAGGAAACAGAAAAAAACTGTGATCGTCCAGTGGGTGCATCCGTCTCCAGACTGTATTTATGAGAAACACTGCAATGTGGGCAATGGTCACTTACATCGTTGTTCTTACACTGTCATCCATCTGGTATCCAGCAAGGTCGACAGCATGCACCCCCATACTACGTCGAATCGTTTCGATGAAGCGTGTGGCCTCTTTCTTCAGGTTTTTTTTACGGTATCTACAAGACAAATCAGATAGGTGAATAAAAACGCGAAGAACTTACACGCTTTGCTTATCCTTGTCAGCCCCACCTTCATTCCATTTTTTGGTGGTAGCCTCGGCTTCATCCTTCTTTTCCTTTGGCAGGGTATTCCACCACTCCCTCAAAGCCCTTGTCCGCGCACCAAAATTTTTCTTGTCGTTCTTGTCTCTCGATGCGTTGTCGATCTCCTGCACCTCATTTTTGAAGAGACGTTGCGCAGCGCGATAGGCATCCCAAGGTTTGTTGTACTCGCCGGCATGCATTGGCCGGGCAGCTATTTCCCGATCCTCGGCAGTCAAAGCGTCTCTGGCTCCCTCGATCCTGCGACGAATCGCTAGATCCTCCTCGTCGCGATCTGCATCAGGCAAATGATGGAGGAACTCTTTCTGGATGGACTACAGGCTGTGTGTGGTAGGAATACGGCAGAAACTCAACGAACGCATACCAGTCGAAGAGGATTCGGAAGCTCGACATCAACTTCGTCATTCAGGGAACATTGGACGATGTCATCCCGACAGGCCATGAGGATCTGAGCTCCCAAATCCGAGTTACCGCGAGCCTAGACATAGTCCAGGATGTGCGCCACCATGATATCGAAAAATACATTGGACCAGTGGGGCATAATGAGAGTGATGAAGAAGATGGTGGGAGGATTGGCGGACGGGTCAAAAGGGCAAGGAAGAGCAGGACTGTGGGAGCTCTTCTGAGTCTTCAACAACAAATCACGACAACACGTGACGCAGCGCGATGGACACTTTGACGACTAATTTGCGGCCGTAGGGCGTCTCTCAGAGAATGCCGAGAGCCGGACAATTCGGGCCGAGTGGCGGGCGGGCGGCAAACAAAGTGCAACAAATGTGTCCGACTTTCAACTTCGCCTCAGAGCAGCGAGCTGCAGCAAGTCCAACCCATTCTCCTTGTTGGAGACGTACTCAAAGGTTGGCTTGCATTGACTCACGGGCGAAGAGCACACTCAATATGGGGTGGTATAGGTTTTTATGCAGATTTGCATACAACTCAATGAATTCGACGGCGGAATCGACGCGTTCACCGTGACCTAGACATCGAGAGAAGACAATTCATGGCCACTGCAGTGTTCCACAATTCTCAATGTCAAGCGCTGTGTCGTGAATCGTGATGGTTAACGACAGACATACATCACGTCGCTATTGCTGACGGGACCGACGTCCTGTCCCACTTCCACGTGAGGATTCCCGAACCACCAACCTCCTTGACATCAAGACTGACGAATATTCCTCTGTTGATTAGTCTTTCCTACTCTACGCGTGGGATAGTGGATCGAACGCATGCCTTCGATCGTCTATACCTTGCCGGACGTTGGGCTAGCCACTCCCCATCCGGCCTTCGCGATGTGGCATGACCTCACACGGATTCAAGAGATCTCTTACTGACTCCGCTCCTCCTCGTGCACATTACGTTGAAATTGACGACAGTCAGATGGTGCCGCCCAGCGTCGAAAAAAATAGAATATGCAGTGCAAGGGGGAGGGCGCAGTAAATGAGAAGCGGGAGCCGAAACAGATTCCAGCGCGGAAGGGCCAGATTTAGTGCGTTACTGTAAACATTGTGGAACACACGTCAGGCGAGGTTTGTAATTCCATCAGGTCACAGTGTACGCGTATCCGCCTAACTTATCATTGAAGTACTTGTCGCAGCATCATTGAGGTTACTGCGTATCCTTACAGGCGAGGCCAATTTTAAACAGATTTGGCCGAAACTGCATTCGGTCCAGCCGCCCACACTGGCTGACTAGTCAGCCACCGATCCCAACGGTATAAAAACTCTTGCGTGTAGACGTGGATGGTCAGCACTTTCACTTTCGTCGTTCGTAATTCTCTCGTTTGCAATGCGTACTTCGACGACCGAAATTGCCAACACCGTCATGACCCGTAAGGGCGGACATACGCCACGTCTCGTTAGTCGTCCCCTTGTTGCCATGGATGGTTCTTCAGGAAGCTAACTCGGAGCCTTAGACGATGGCGAAACCGAAGCCTCCCTTCGTAGTCAGCAGCGTTACGACGAAGCGGTATGCGCCTGCGGTGAAGCCACTGGTGCAGAAGCTGCCACCGATCCAGGCGTCGATCCCGACCAAGGAACGGCTGCCCATTCCTCGCGGGGTTCCGAAGAAGCAGGGATCTCGACCTGGCTCTTTACCGACTGTGGTTACAAAGGTGGAGCCGCGTCAACCTCTTCCTCAGCCAATGCCGATGCCGGCTCCGAAGGTGACGACCAAGGTACAGATGTTGCTGCCCCAGCGCACTCTGCCCCGGCAGCCGTTTCTACGCCAGCCTGTGAAGCTCACCATTGCGGATGAACTCCCACCCCGACCGAGTTGCGTTCCGCGCACCCGCACTTATCGGTCTTCTGCAGGTGTCTCTGAGGCTTCGATGGGGACGCAGGGCGTTAGGGTCAGGGTTTCCACCACTGGTCTTCGCAACCTAGGAATCGCACGCGAGAAACCGTCTTTCAACATTGGCATGAGCAAGACTGCAGGGCGGCCTAGAGCCACAGATACCTCCGTCAAGAAACCTATCATGGCTGGCGACTGTCGTACCGAAACGCTAACTAGGAATCGGAGGCTGACACCAGCAGAGCCCGTCCTCTATCCTCAGGCGGTCAAACCCTCATGTCCCGTCGCGTTGTCCACACCCGTCTCCCCCGATCTGTCTTCCTTCCCATCGCAGAGCTGGACAATTGTGGTCGATGTCGACATCAAACAGGCCAAGACGCCGACAACAATCTGTGGCGACGAGACCTTCTCCGGTACGAATAGTGCGCTGAAATCTGATGTCGCGGGAATGCACAATGATTCATGTGGGCCATCCGGGTCGATTGCTTCTTCCCCTACACTGTCATTGTCTCCAACAGTCTTTCAGACCCCGGAAAGTTCAGCGGAGGCCACACTTGGATTGGATGACAAGAAGAGCAGTCCCACGACAGAACCGTCCACCGAGGTTTCACGCACGACTGGTGCGGCAACCATCATTTCGCCCTCAAGGAAAGGTACTCCGTCCTCGGTAGCTGCGCTGGTGCGAGTGTTGGAGAGGAACCAGGCGTCGTCACCCACTGGAGTTTCTTCAGAAGTGAACCGTCGTTCTGGAGTTCAAAGTGCCATCGAGCTTGCGCGCACCTTCTTTTCACCTTTGCAGCGAGCATCGCAGCTGGCCGCTGAAGCTGCTTCCCATAGGACCTTGGGCACCAACGTGTCGCGGATTCGAAACTTGTTCATTCCTCCGCTTGAAAGGGAAGCGAAGGCGTCGAAGAATCCGTCGACGCAGATGGAGATCGAGATGCTTAGAGCGCAGAAGAAGGTGGCGAACGGTGGGGTGGTCGATCCCCGCCTGGATCGCCTTGGTTCCCTCGCTGCTATGGCCATCGTCACGAAGAGGCTCATGGCATCCGATCCAGACGGCACAAATCACGCTTGAAGCATCGAAGCGCGAGGAGCGGAGAGGGTAGGTTGTATGGTGAGGTTTGGGGTGCACCTTTTTTTCCCTTTCTTCCCATTTTCCGCCTTTCATTCAAATTTCCTGGATTTTTCTTTTTCTTTCTTCCATGGCTTCCGCTGCTGCTTTGACCTCCTTCCACCGGCACGTCCTGGACTCAACCGGCATTCACGAGGCGACTGTCCTGCGTCTTTCGACACCATCTCCTGGTCCAACAACCCCTTTGGAGACGGTTTTGTCAACCACCGACTCCGCGTACGGTCAAGTCCAAGTTCCGGACGCAAGCACGCTGCCATTCTCCTTTGGACAGCGCTCGACGACATCTAGCACTCTAGGTCGATCATATGCCACTTGTACTTAGGTGGCATCCCCTCTCGCTGATGGGTTTCTCGCTCCCATTGACCTTGGACGCCTTTCCGCCTATCCATCAATGCTACAGCTCACTCCTTGGCCTCTCAGAAGTATGCTAAGCTTTGAAGAACCTGCCCATGTTCCAATCGACATCTTGCGACGCCGACCTTCCACCCAGTACCACCAAGTTCAAGTCCCTGACGCGAGCCCTCTGCTCTGCGCATTTGACCACCGCTCGACGACATTCGTAGCTGCCCACTTTCCGCTCGTTGATCATGCCACTCGTGCTCAGGTGGCATGACCCCTCGCCGATGATTTTGTCGCCCATGCCTTATGGTATGATCCACCCATCCATCCATGCTACAAACTCATTCTTTGGCCTTTCAGAAACGCGCTCGGTTTCGAAGACGCGCCCATATTCCAGTCGATAGTTCTTACGGCACCCTACTCCGACCCAGTGGCATCAAGCGCAAGTCCCTGACGCAAGCCTCCTGCTATGCACACTCGATCACCGCTCGACGATATACGTGACTGCCAACTTTCTCCCGAGTCCATCATGCCGCTTGTACTCAGCTGGCATGACTCCTCGCCGACGCTCTTCTCCCTCCTGTGGACCTTGGACGCCTTATAGTATGATCCACCCATTCATCTATACCGCGACAGATCATGTCCACGTTCCAATCGTCAAATCGTACGACACCGACCTCCGATCTCGTCAAGCTCAAGTCCCTGACGCAAGCCCTCTGCTTAGTACATTTGACCGCCGCTCGATGACATCCATGACTGCCAACTTTCCCCGAGTCGACCATGCCACTTGTATTCAGTAGCATGAATCCTGGCCGACGTTTTTCCTCGCTCTTGTTGACCTTGAGCGCCCTATGGTGTGATCCATCCATTCATCTATACCGCGACAGACCGTGTCCATGTTCCAATCGACCTCCGACCCAGTTCCATCAAGCTCAAATCCGCAAGCCCTCTACTATGCGCATTTGACCACCGCTCGACGACATCTCCTGCTGCCAACTTTCCCCAAGTCTATCCTACCACTTCTACTCAGTGTCATTGCCCCCTCCCCGACGTTTTCCTCGTTCTGTTAACCTTGGACGCCTTATGGTAATGATCCACCCACTCATCTGTACCATGACTCACCTTTGGCCTTACAGAAAATACTCACCTTTGAAGACCGTGTCCATGTTCCAATTGACAAGTCTTACGACGCCGACCCCCGACCCAATCCCTCGTTCTCTGACAACATTCTTGATCCTATCGCGTTTCCGAATGCCTCATCTTCTCCGACTTTCCTAAGTACCGATGGTTTCTTCGACCTTTGACAACGTCCACGCCGTCACACCATCACACGCAAGACTCGCACTTACCTCTGAATTCTCACCGAAATAGCCAAACATCGATTGTCTCCCCCATCTGGCGATCTCGTCGCCCTCTGCTCACGCCGCACTACACCCCAGATCTATCAAAAACCGCCAGGAGTGCCAATACCTGCTAGCCACTATTTTCACCCCCCTTCTTCATGACGACACCTTTCCTTTCCCTCTCTCCCGACAGCCTGCATATGCCTTCTCTCCAGCTCGCCCACTTGAGGGCGCGGAGGAAGGTCGCGGGCGGTAGTGGTGACGCGGTGTTCTCGCTCCGGCCTCATTTGACCGATCTGGTGCCTGCCCACTTCTTGCGGCGCCGAATGCACTGTACCCTGCGACGAGGTTTGGTATGGACGGTGCGACAACGATAACGGAGATTCGGGACGCGTTGCGCAAGTCTGCACCGTGATGATTTCAGATGCGTTGGACCAAGGTCGACGGTATTTCAGAGTCGGAGACTCGGGTCACGATAGGACGAGGACGATGGTATGGGAACAGGTCGTTATCGGGTTGGACGACGACGTCGAGGCACGGACGTCGAAGCAAAGGCGTGCCAGGTCGACGGCAGCCGTCGTCATGCGAGGTACTCGGTTCCAAGGACGACACGTTGGGAGACGATCCTGGCGATGTTGAAGCGCGGTAGTCGGAGTTGGATGCGACGATGCTCACTGTTCATTGTGGGCAAGGTCGAGGTAGGTTAACGGTCATCTTCATCATGCGGTATGCCCGGCTCCCTGGGCGACATGTGACCATGGCAATAACGAGGCGCACTTGTCGGATTTGGAGAAGGTAACAATCCTCCGTGCTCATCATTGGCAAGGTCAAGCATGGTCGATGGTCATGCGAAATGCTTGGCTCCCTGGGCAAAAAGTTGGGCAATCGATGCGATGTCGGTTGTCGGAATTAGGCAATGCGACTATCTCGGAGCTCATCAATGTCATCGTTTGCAGGGTCAAGCAAGGTTAACAGTATCTCTGTGCGAGATATGCGACTCAACACATTGGGCGACGATCATAGCGACGTCGAAGAGCGCTTGTCGGTGTTGGGCAACGCGACGATGCTTGGGTGTCCATCATTGTCAAGGTCGAACGAGGTCGACAGTCATCTCTGTGGTACAAGCGGCTCCTTGGGCAACGCGACATACTTGGTGTTCATCATTGGCAAGGTCGAGGAAGGTCGACGGTAATCTTCGTGGTGCGGAGTACGCGGCTCCGAGTACCTGGACGACAGGTTGGGCGACGATCATAGTGGTTTCGAGGCGCGGTCGTCGGAGTTGGACAGTATTACAATGCTCGGGCGTTCATCGTTGGCGAGGTCGAACAAAGTGGACGGTAATCTCCGTCGTGCGAGATACCCGGCTCCCTGGGCGATGTCAAGAGGCGCTTGTCGAAGGTGCACGACGCAACAATTCTCGGTGTTCAGTTCCGGGTTCAGTTCAAGGTCGAGTTCAGGACGGGGTCGAGCAGTTTCTTCCTCAATCCCCGGACCTTCGCGGCGTCGGAGTCAAAGCACTCGGAAGGTCATCTGGTCCCTTCTCCTTCATTTTTGCGGCCAGTTTGACTCATTTTTCCCCCTTCTCCCCCCTCCCCCCTCCCCTCCCCCCCTCCCCCTCTGTTTCGGTGCATCAAGAGTTCCAGGTTCGCAGCATTCCTTCCTCAGTTCCTGTATCTGTCTCGGTTTGATTTCGTTTTCTCGTTTCTTGGTGCTTGCAAGGGGCCCTCCGCCCGCACCGTTTTTCCTTTTTCTTGGTTCCAGTATTCGTCTCGGTTTCATTTTTTTTGGTGCTTGCAAGGGGCCCTCCGCCCGCACCGTCTTTTCTTTTCCTAGTCGGTATAGTATCCGTGTATCCAGCATCCAGCATAAGTTTGCCAATCCAAGACCGTATTTCAAAACTCTAACTCAGTGGATGCGATTTTATATTCTACTCCTTGCACCCTGAAGACTACCAACCATAATGGCTGGGATAAGATGCCAGCTGACCAGGCACATTTTTACAGCCAGTGTCCGACGCTTCGCGGCCAGCATCATATCATGAAAATAGCTCGTAACGGATCGATATGCATCATTGCAACATCACAGGCCAATCAGTTCATATTGGATCCGTTACAAAACATACAACGGTGAGGGTACCTGTCCGTGTTCCCGCTACCTCAAAGAAGGAAGAGCAGCGAGGCATAAAACACGCTTCACTCCCATACCCGGTTGCCAAGAATGGACGTTTGCCAAGGGCAGAGCAGTAATAGCACATGCCTAGTCACTCTACTGCGAGGACGGACCTCAAAGGGATTGTCTGTGTCGGTTAGTTTTGACTTCTGACATTCGTTATGCTGGTAGACATGTTTTATCAGTATCTAAATCAGTGTATACGTGAACCCGGTAGTGTTGCGCTGGACGCAGTGCCCTGGGAGGCAACTTCACCTCACGTTCGCGCTCGCGTTCACGGTTGACCTCGCGTTCTTGTTCTTCATCCATCTGCGCACTGGAAATTGATAAAACCCCGAGGTCTTTGCAACGTTGCCGGATATCTGAATCCATTGCCGACAAATTGCTCGAGGTAGTTTTAGTGTCATAGGGTAGAGATTGGAGCTCTGGCTGGAGCCAAGCAGATGGTGGGGAATGATATTGTTCGTGGTGATCTTGAGCGAGGTTGCTAGTTCAACGTTGGCTGCAAAGTGAAATAGGGCGGGAAACTAGACTATAGACACGTTGCAAAAAGCTAGAATGGAAGTCCGACACCTGTGGTGATGTATGATACATTGCCTCTGTTGGCAGAACCATAGAAATGAGTCTGGATAATCAATCATTCGATGTCGGTGTGAAGAAGCGCCAAACACAGCAGACACAGTGATATCATGAAGTCACGGTGCATAGTCACACTGTCTGCCCTGGATGCACAGCCGATATCGTACCCACAGCCCTCATTTGGAAGCCTTGATCAATGTCTATTAGGAAAAGGCGACGTGTACATATATAATGCGACGGCGGCCTACGGATCCCACTCCACATCGAGAGCGTCTCCAACTGACGCTCGCTATTACCGCTTTGCTACCTCGTGCCAGTCATGGCTTCATCTTCGAGAACGACCGGTGCGTACTGATAACTTGACACTGAGGTCGTATCATCAAGTGCTGACATCGATCAAGAGCGTGCTCCGCGGATCGAAATCGACCACGGTAGCTCAATGTGGGCATCGACGTTTACAGCAAATAGCGAGCATCTCGTGAGCGGCGGCGACGAGGGCGTTCGAGTGTGGCGAGTGGACGATGGCAGGCATATCGCGACGATGAAAGCGGCCGGCGTTCGCTGCCTTGCTGTGTCCAAGGACAACACATGGATCGCGGCGGGAACGGACATGGGTGAGGTGGTCGTTTGGGACGCAAAGACCTACGGAAGAGTCTTTACGGAATGGGGTTCCCTCTCCCTCCACAGCATCGATTTTTCCCCTGACGCGACCCGATTTGTCACCGCTTCGGAGGACGGGAGAGTGACCGTCTGGGATCTATCGACCGGCCAACGAGTACACACACACCACCATTACGAACTGGAACCGGAATCGGACGGATTGCTCGCAGCGAGATACTCGCCACAGGGCGATCGAATCGCTACAGCGACTTGGGAATCCATCCGAGTCTATGATAGCAACGATGGCCATGTACTTGGCGACTACCCAGTAACCCTATCCACGCACCATCTCGTCTGGCTTGACGACTCCCACCTCCTCGTCGTATCTGACGAGGACACGATCAAGCAACTTGATGCATCGACCGGATCAACCGTCTTGGAATGGACAGATCCTCATCGGCGGTCCATCTCGTGCATTGTCGTACTACCACGGCACGGTAGATCCACTGTCGCATATTCTGCAGACGGTACCGTCGCACTTTGGGACAGCTCGACACGCACGCAACACGACATCATTCATGAAACTCGTGAAATATTGGGTATCGACATCTCTCCAGACGACCAGTCTCTCGCAATCGTTTTGTCTGACAGGAAAGTTGTTATCAAGAGTCTATCTCGCATCGCTGTGAGTGTCACGTTCTTTTGGACGACAACACATATCTAACCCACTCGGGAAGGAGGCGAACACATTGCTTGGCGAGCAAGTCGAGTCGGTCAGCACTGAAGAGAATCGTAGAACAGGAGACGATTGAAAATCAAGATGTTGCTCGCGTTGATGAGGTGTTTTCTTGATGGCGACCTGCACGCTTGAACAGGTCTGAGTCGCCTCCTTACTGTAATCCTGTCCTTTGATCGAGCTGTCGTGGATTTGTATTTGGTTTGTACATACATGGACCTGAACGGAAGACTTCATGTGCACTCGATACCCCAAACCGCTCTGGACGCGTAGCTGGAACTGGGTACAGTATATTGGGTTGAAAGGGGCTGTACCGATGAGATCGTCTATACGACATATCGCATCATCACGCTCTCCAGCCATAAATACGATGATAGCCTAAGACACGATCAGCCGAGAGATAACCAACTCCGAGAAACACAGACCTTGATGAGAAGGAGAAAGGCATTGAAGCGCTTGAATGCAATATCACAAGTCCGATAGCCCTTGTCCCTTTTCCCGATACCGACAAGAGCCCTACTCTTTGCGATGTAACCGATGATGGACGGCTTACTCTTGACGGACTTGGTTCGAATGAGTTAGCGCCAGTATATACGAGAACAGGGTAAAAGCACCGTTTCAGCATCGACGAGGGCAGTGTTGTACTGTCCCAAACGAACTCGGACAAGAGCTCGACCGGCGAGCACATGATGGGTTGGATTCAGTGACCCGTCGATCACGGTGGTCAATAACAATAACTCTTCCGCGTCGGCCAACTGATCATGTTTCCAAGAGTAGAGTGCAGCATCATCGCTTTGGATGTCAGGCTCCATGTAGTTGGGACAAAGAAATCGAATCCTATGCAGAGATGAAGAAAATTAGCTAGCTATGCCGCACTGATCCAAAGTACATACTGTGATGCGAGAGAGGCTTCTGATGCTGATTTTCCCTTCGCCTCCAGCAATGGCGATGCAGCGGTCCTCTGAAGAGAGTGCCATCGAAAGTATATCTTCGGGGTGTTGGATGAGCCCGAGCCGTGTCGCAAAACGTGACTACATACACGTTTCGGGGAGGATGCGATAAACTTGCCACGCTGTGGCAGGGCAATACATGAACGGTGTTTGGTGTTAGGAACCGGCCATTCTGAGAGGGTTGACCTGGTGGATGTGTCGAGTTGCAGGATTTTACTGTCGGTGATGACGAAGAGGTTTTCGGGACCAGAAGAGACTGGTGTCGTACGAAAGAACTATTGTTATTGATATGTCCACAAATCGAGGAGCGTTCGTCATCCCAGACGCGAACGCAACCTTCGGTGACTGTGGCGACCCGAAGTCCATACGGCCCGTACCGTTTAGACCATCAAGAGGCTGTTGCATGAATCGTTGGGTCTGGAGACTGGCGAATCGAGATGAATGTCCAGCGAGTTGTGTAGGTCTTCCCTTTAAGTTATGGATGTAGGGATTGTTGTTTCAACTGCCAAAAAGTCGCACGCACGGTGGGAGCGGCCCTCTCGTGACGAGGCCGATATCTGACGCGAAGTTCATCTCAGTCTTTCAATAAATACTCTTTCCTGCGCGATCGGGTCTTGTAACATGTATAACAATTCGAGGGCGTCGCCGTCTGCCCTCTCATCGTCACCTATTTCAAATAGGACGCCTGCCTTCAAGTTCATGACCTTTGGCCAGTTCTCTACCAAAGCTCTTCGGCTCGCACAATGGACTATGCCACGTCTTCGAATATGTCTTCAGTACTATATTCCTCAACTCGTTCGCTGGCGTCCCAGTCTCCATGGACATCCAGACGGTGCTTACGTGCTCCCTGGTTCCGAAATCGCGCTCATCTTGCGCTTCAGACATGCATGCTACTCGTACGCGTTCATCGTATGCAGATGGTGCATTTGTACGGTTTCCACGAGTCTCTACAATGCCTCATCGTGTTCTAGAGCCTGGGTCGGCGCATACAACACGAGGCCGCGGCATCCCTCGAGAAGACGCATAACGCCTCGTCCGTTTCTTGTCACGCACACTGCCCAGACAGGAATCCCAAACTCCATCTCGGAACAAAATCAAGCCGCATATAAACACATGGAACGCGTCGTTTGCCGGTTGGATCAGGTACTGCGCTTACTCGGAGCTGCTGACAGAGTAGGCGCTCGTACAGATAGTTCGAAAGGTACTGCTGGGGGGAGCCACGGAGTTGTGCTCTTGGGGGGATCGCGAGGAGGCGCAGGTTGCTGTGCCTGTGGGCGTTGAGTGGGATGTGGAGTAATTACCAAGGACGAGTAAGTGAGTTTGTTGCCGTTCGTGACGTCAAGGATGATGGCCAGCAGTATAGGGTGGGACGGGCTGGAGATCGGGATGGGATGTGGATGGTGGGCATTTCGAGGCGCAGCGCCGGTCGAGCGCCGGGATCGAGGTGTGTCATTGTTCACTGTCTACATTTTCGCGTCTGATCGTAATTCATTGTACACCAGTTGTACATGAACCCGTTGATTTGTTTATGCTCAATCGTTACATTCGTCCGGACTATGTATACTCCGAGTCTTGGAGACCACCAAAAGGTGGAGCTTGAACTACACAGACCACGACCACAACTTTGGTGACTCGAGATCTTGATACGTCAGCAAGGAGCAGCACCCTCCCTTTGCCACGTTGTACCAGCACTCTGTTTGAATGGCAGATATAAATATCGTTAATGGTTTTATCCCTTCGACGCCGCGCCATATCACGGCAATCACCATGTCAAAGATAAGGCAGAAACTGAACCAGGAGGGAGCAAATCTAAGGACCACGTATTGGAGTACTGGTGCCGCCGCAAGCCTATGTGCTATCTATTTTGTGTATCCCTTCATTCCTTCGTTCCATCAAGTTGAGTCGACTATTGCGGTCGACAGCTCGTTTCCCAGACTGGCCTGGCTGACTGAGCGAAATTCCACCGAGGTTGATCCGAATCTGCACGAGGCTGGCCAGGTCGCCGTGATCGCCCTTATCGGTCGATGCGTCTTTGGAACGATCCGAGTCGGAGAACGAAACGAGAGCTGCGATGCGACCGTACTCGCGCCGGGTTTCCCTTGTTCCCCCATCCCACTCCTCGCGTCAATATCGACATTCGACCTTCACCACCTGCAATCATGAGCCAACAGCAGCTGAATTTCCGTGTCCCCGACATCAAGTTCCGAGTCCTCATCGTCGGTCGGGCAAATGCAGGGAAAACGTCCATCTTACAGAGAGTCTGTGAAACTACGGAGAGTCCGAAGATCTACAGGGTCACTAATGGTACTCGTCAGGAGGTCTGTGAAACTAACCAATTCCCAGTATATCTGAGCTTATCGTTTGATTAGATCCATCTCAATCCCACCGCAGAGGTCAGTCAATGCCCGTTCACTGCGACAACAATTTCTCAGAGACCGCCCTCATCAGCGAGGTGACCACAACATTGAGGACGAGTTCATATTCACCAATCATGACGGTTATGTTTTTCATGACTCATGTGGATTCGAGGCCGGAAATGAAGATGAGCTCCGAATTGTGCAAGACTTCGTACGAAAGAAGACAACTGCACGCCGACTGCAGGATAGATTACATGCAATCTGGTTTGTTACGTTGATCCTCTGGGTATGGAAGCCAATATTATCTTTAGGTACTGCATTCCAATGCAGAATAATCGGCCTAGCCTTGACATGAAGTTTTTTGGTGCCATCTGTCCAGACAAGAATGGTATGTAGAGGGTTGAGTCTTTTATATGTCAGGCTCAACATGTTGTGGAAAGTGCCTGTGATTGCAGTGTTCACCAAGTATGACCAATTCAAACGTGACATTAGGATGAAACTAGGAGCCAGATCTCCCAGACCAGCTAAGAAGGATGTGACTGATGAGGCAGAAAAGATTTTCCAAGAGCAATATTGGAATGTGATAAAGGGTGAATCACCAAGACATGTTAGGCTGGAATGTAGGTTTTGCAATATTTATGTTTATCTGAGTCTGATTGTTGTATGGCATACTTCAGGTATGCACAAGCCTGGTGAATCCTGTGATGCCTTGATTACAGAGACAGCACATGCCTTGAGCATTGAGGTAGTATCACTGATGCTTCTTGCTGTGCAACAAGGGAATCTTGAGATGAGTGTGAAACTGGCAGTACAGAGGTAAGTCTCAGCTCATGAGTGAATCAATTGTTCACCTGGTGTAGGACAACTCTGAATGATGATGCAATGTCAATCATAAAGTCAAGCATAGCTTACTTTCCATTCTTATGGGTATGTGAGTCTGACTTGGGCAATTGTCTATGTCATTGATGTCATATGCTAGGCATGGGTAGGGTCCTTAGCCTTAATGGAGAAGTAAAAGCTAAATAATAGAGGGATGGTATTTATTGTATAGGAAGTAAGTGAGTGATATTTTTGCTATGGCATCAGTTCTGACAAAGGGTCTTCAATCATGCCATATGATCAGAAAGTAAAGTGATATCTGCAGTTGCTGAAATTCAAAGGCTAATGGTTTCCTTGCTATTGCTGTTCTTTAGGAAGTGAGTGATATCATGTGATAGTTGGCATCCCAAGGCTCATAGTTTCTGTGCCATTCCTCCTCTCCAGAGAGTGAGTGATCTCATATGATAGCTGGCATTCCAAGGCTCATGGTTCCTGTGCCATTCCTGCTCTCCAGTCTGTGAGTGATCTCATGTGATAGCTGGCATTCCAAGGCTCATGGTTTTTGTGCCATTCCTGCTCTCCAGGCTGTGAGTGATCTCATCTGATAGCTGGTATTCCAAGGCTCACAGTTTCTGTGCCATTCCTGCTCTCCAGAGAGTGAGTGATCTCATCTGATAGCTGGCATTCCAAGGCTCATGGTTTCTGTGCCATTCCTGCTCTCCAGCTTGTGAGTGATCTCATCTGATAGCTGGCATTCCAAGGCTCATGGTTTCTGTGCCATTCCTGCTCTCCAGAGAGTGAGTGATCTCATGTGATAGCTGGCATTCCAAGGCTCATGGTTTCTGTGCCATTCCTGCTCTCCAGCTTGTGAGTGATCTCATCTGATAGCTGGTATTCCAAGGCTCACAGTTTCTGTGCCATTCCTGCTCTCCAGAGAGTGAGTGATCTCATCTGATAGCTGGCATTCCAAGGCTCATGGTTTCTGTGCCATTCCTGCTCTCCAGGCTGTGAGTGATCTCATGTGATAGCTGGCATTCCAAGGCTCATGGTTTCTGTGCCATTCCTGCTCTTCAGACTGTGAGTGATCTCATGTGATAGCTGGCATTCCAAGGCTCATGGTTTCTATGCCA
>JBBPOE010000514.1:0-20702 GCA_038091295.1 Tylopilus felleus | reverse complement strand
CTTGACCTCCTACAAGTCGGATAGCTCCTACCTGCCTCACCAGCACTACACTTCGTATCTCATCACTTCGAACACTCTAGTGAGTATTCCCACTAGCTCGCGCTGTTGCTATCGGTCATTCCGATATGGGGAACTATTTTCAAGCCTACTGACGACCTCCATCATTGCATGAACGGACTGGGCAATGCTGTTCATGTCTGCTCAAAGTTCCTGAATGTCGCCCACAACTGATGAGTGAACCATCCGCAGCTCCTCAGTCGACATTGGCTGTATGAGAGCTGCCTCTCCTGCCAAGGATTGGTCAATCTCCTGTTGGACGGGTGCCAAGGCATCACTGTAGTCGACTTCATATGCATGGAGCTCATTGAGCAGGTAGCGAATGAGCGTGTCATGCTGTGATGGCCCAGGTGAGTCACAGAGACTGAGAAACATACAGAGAAAAAAAAAAGGGACCAGGAACTTGAATGTGTACATGTTCCTGTTCTGCCCATCCACCCCACCAGCGCACCTTTGCCAACATCCAATGCTGACCTACAGGAGCAAACATGAACCGGTATTGAGCATCCCCATGACAGAAGCAGTGGGTTGAGAAAGAGCCTGGGATGCCAGCACCTTCGACCGCTTCGTTGATCCATTTCTGGACCGTATCGTGGGAGAGTGGTTCACGAGGGTGCACGACGCCATTGGCACCGATCATAGGAAAGATGCAATCATCGGGTGCAAGCGTGCGCCCATAGTGGGCAACCTCAAGCCATTTCAGCCACACGAGAAGCCAGGCAAATGTGTCCGAGGCTGGTAGGTCGGGTTGTGAGTAGATACGGTAGTGGTTGCCTGATACAGGACGGGGTCAACGAAGATGCCATCAATCAATAGCAGACCATAGATCATGCACAGCGCAGGTCCTGCTCCATCAGGCCCTTGTCGACCTTCCGTTGCCATCCCTTACAGTTCGTGAGGTAGATCTCGAACGGTACCTGCTGGTCACTCAACAACAACTCATCGTCGGCAAGATATTTCATCAACACACGATCAACAGCGGCCTGATCAAAGACCGTGATATCCCACCTACGCAATTTTACCAGCTCGAAACATCTGTGGTACAAGCAGCTCAGCTGACTGCCATGGATCACCAACGGAAAATGATCAAATCACTTGCCTCGTCCACAAAGTCCATGCAGTAGCTCCAAAAGCAATTTGTGCTAGGTGTTGGGTCACGAGCTGCTTGACGCATGCGTTGACTGCCGACAGTGGTGGCTCATTCAACTCAGACAAGACCTGGCGCAGCCACTCCAATGCTGCTCCAAGCTTGGGGCATGTACTTTGTGACCAATCGAGGATCTGAGCCATGTAGTCTTTTGACATTGGCAGCGAGTGCTTCCGGTCTCCACCTTCCAAGCTTGCTTTATGCTTCAGCGAGCTGGTGATGTCTGTCACTTCTGCAGAGTTCACCGGATTGCCTTCCCATCACCGCCTGACGTCATTGAAGTGCCACGGCCCACGGTAAGTGTCGCCATCCATGCACAGAAAATTCAGGGTCACCATTGCAACAGATTGACTTGCCATTGCTCACGCATTGTCCCATAGGTCTTTGAATGCAGCATGAATACCTTCCACCGTCCCCTGGCTCAAGTTCTTGTGAAATCCTTTATAGGTCAGAAACAGAGCCAGGGCCTTGTCTGATGTCCTATTGGGGATGTGGTCGAATGCGTCAGGAAAGTCCGGGTCTTCATACGGGTTGTCTTCCCTTGCCTTGCCCATAGCAACTTTGGAGGCCACAGACTGCTTGGTTATGTCTGCTGTGGTGCAGAAGTGTTCTGCAAGCCATGCTTGGCCCCGTTTCACATGCCCCGCATAACACTTTCGGGTCTTCTTGGCTCTGAGGTGAGCTTCCTTGCCAGATTCCTTGAGTTGACTAATTGCATTGAGTGAGGTAATGGTGGTCGTGGTGGAGGCACAGTGGGAGGATCTCATCTTGTGTAACTTCTTCTTTGGAGACTCAGGCAGCTCTGGAGTTTTCACAGACTCTCTTGCCCGTCCCATGGTTGAAAGAGACCTGCCAGCGTTGTTGGATGGGGGTCCGAGTCACAGGGTTTGTGGTGGCTTGAGCCAAGGAACTTGTCGAGCACTCAATTTATTTGTCAATGCTACCTACAGAACTATGCCGAGGTCTTGACCATTGCCATCATTAAAATTTGAGCTAGACACAGGGTTACATGCTATTGGAAAATTGCTACCTTTGAGCCATACACCATCCTATCATCCAGGACATCAACCAGCAAGCTCAATGTCAGAATCCATCTCCAACTCCTCGTCTGAGTCTCCCATGAGGTCAATGATCATGTTAGAAAGGCCTGCTACAGTTGGGGATGCAACCGGCATGTGGCTGTCACGCAGGATGTGTGCATACTTGACCACACACACAGGGATGGTGAAATACATCAAGTCCTGGTTTTTCAACCTGTACTCGTCAGTGGGCTCAGGCCTGCCCAACACAGGCAAAGCAGATTGGACAATGTCCGCAAACTGCTTTGCATCATACTGTAGCTTGACAACCTCAAAGTCGTGCCTATGCATACCAGTCACCCAACGGTGAATAGGTTTGGTGACAGGCCGATGAACCATTGGGTCACGATGCTGCATTGGGAGCTGTCAGGTATTGTCAACATTTGGCTGGGGAATAAAAAGGGTTAATGTAGTTACGTTACACAGCTGCTGCACTGTCACATCCTCCCAAACAGTGGTACGCATCTTAGTGACAAGAGCTTCATGCTCGAGGCTGAAATAACATTGACAGAAGGCAGCGAGGGCTGCAAGACACGGCTGGCTTGACTTGGGCTCCAGCGCCAGCAGAGGACTGTTACTGTTGTGTGCTGCAGATCTTGTGAGGGGAGAGAAGTAATATTCCAGGTCAGTGTAGTTTGGGAATGCATTGGGGATTGTTTTGGCAAGCTTCAGATAGTGTCGGTCCAGAACACCATCTGGATCCGTGCTGAGGATGGACCGAAGCTTGTTTCGCCAACGCACAAGAAATTGCGTGAACGTGTCCACATCCATGGTGGCAAAGGCCTCCGACAAGGCATCCCCAAGTCTGTAGTGGGTCAAGCCGTGTGCTATGTTGATCCCACAGCCCAGAAGGCCATCCTGGATATTATCAGGCACTAATCATGATTGAGTGGACTGGAACTTACACTGTGGTCACCACCAACAAGCAGCGCAACCAGGACGAGCTCAGCTCTGGTTAGTCCTAGTCTTGTGGACACCAACTGATCAGTGTAGATCTCGATGTTTTCAAAGTGACGTGGGCTATCAGGGCTTGGGAACCATACCATCAGTGAGCAAGCAGAGGGAAAGACATGAAATTCCCTACCACCGTGCAACACAAGTTGCACCAAAGACAAGGGCGTCCACATCCGTTGTCAGTACGAGATCAATGAGGCCATGCTGACTCAGCACCGCAAGCTCGGCCTCGACTTCAGCTGGAGCCTTTGCGACACTCAGTTCATCTCGGCATGACCATGTAATCCTTCTCGTACCTCATGCCATTGAAATCCAAATGCGTCAATCAATTCTTGGAAGGGGCAGGCAAGCCAGTGGGACCTCCCTTGGACTTGTTTACCCCGTTTGACCTGAGGTCGCCCAGGCCCATCAAACATGAAGACAACATGTGCAGGCATTGCCAAGATGGCTGCAAGCCTGTAGAACAGTGTGCGCAGCTCCGGATTCTGGCCAGCACCAGCATGGTGATGGCGGAACACCGGACACACCAAGTGCATCCAGGTACTACAATGTAGACCATGAAATACAATTTTTTATTGAGTAGCACTACACTCTTACCTTACGTCAACACCAATCTTTAGCAATTTTAACCCGGCAGCGACATGTTAGAAGCCTTCATTGACAGTGAACTCCAGGAGCGAGCGTCTCTCTGCTGCCCTCGAGAGGATCTGCTGCCCCCATCAGCACAAAACAAGCAGCATGACATAAAAATGGTATATCACCGGCCACAATCCTTTCACACCCATGATTATTGAGCTTGACATGGAGGTCAGGAGCAGACAGGAGGTGGTTGGTGACAGCATGACATACCAGGTGATCAGTCACACAGCCACAATGGCAGAGCGGCATGCCGATGCGTGCCATCGTTCAGCTGCTCGGTGGATAGATCCTTGGGTTGGATAGTGACATGCTTGGTGTGAATATCAGCCGAGTTGGCGTCCTTGAACAAGATGAGAAAGGTCTCACTGTCTCGAAGCCCCCAGGCCTCACTCAGCAAGAGCAAGATCCTTGGGTTGGATGGCGACACACTTGGTGTGAATATCAGCCAAACTGACATCCTCAAACAAGACAAGAATGGTCTCACTGTCTCGGAGCCCCCAGGCCCCACTTGGCGAGAGCAAGATCCTTGGGTTGGATAGTGACATGCTCAGCATGAGATAGCAGAAGCCAGGTTGCTGTCCACAAACGAGACAAGGCAGGTCTTGGCAGCCTCCTGTGATGCCACATCACGGAGGAGAACTGGAAGCGCAGGTTAGTCTGTATAGTTCTGAGCGAGTGCAAGTCATCACAATGACGGCCTGAGGGGTCACGGGTGGAAAAAATGACCAACCTTGACTCGAAGTCCTGTGCAATTTCACGAACAGGACGTTGGAAGGATGACTTGTGAGCAAGCAACTTGGTCAACTTTTGGCAGGTGCCTGCAATGCCATCATGGCAGCAGAAGATTGGAAGCGCAGGTCGGTCCAAGTCTGAGGGAGCAGGGGTGATCACAACTCGAACGTGGGGTGGTACTGAATGACCAACCTCAAAGCCCTCGGTAAATTCCTGAACAAGACGTCAGAAGGGGGACTTAAGTGACGAATGAGTGACTCGGATGACTTTTGGTACTACTGGAGTCTAGTATCGATGAAATTCATGAAGGGCGACCATTCCAGTGCGGAGCTTGGCCCGGGTGAGGCCTCTTCATGGAGCACTATCCCGGGCTCTGGTATCACCAATGGTCTTGTGGGCAGTTTGCTTGGTATGGGCCATTCCCCTTGAGCTGGATGATAGTGGTGGAAAGACTCTGAGGTGCTCCAAGTCATCGATGAGTGATGGCCATTGGGAAGAGAGGTGGGCTGTGCGTCAACTTACATAATATATCCTAATGGAGAAGTCATTGTGTTGATCCATTGGAGGGTCCTTAGGAGGGCAGTGAGGCAAGGCAGAAGGTTCAGGACGGTGAAGAGCGAGCAAAAAAAAAGATACAGAGGCAGTCTGGATAGCAGTCCTGCATCCATGAAAAGAGACAAGAGAAAAAATCCATGTGTGACGATGGTGGAGAGAGGTCAGATGGGTGGTGAAGTGGTGTAAAGTGAAAAAGTGGCGGGTAAAGTGAGGTAAAGTAACGGACCGTCCAGATTTACTGCAAATCGTTGGTAATTTTCTTTTTACATATCGCTCTCGCTCGTCATCGTCCTATGTGTCGTTGTGCTCACCGTCGCCTTCAAGTACCACCCAGATCATCTCCGGGTCTCTCACTGGCACTGGCCTTCTCATTCAAGCTGTCGGGACCTCAAAGTTCCTCTTTTTTTCCTCGGTCAGACCCACTAACTTATGGTGTGTGTTCTGCTACAATCTCTTACTTTCCACTGCCATCTCAAGGCCTCTCTCCTCACCTGCTCGTGTCACAACACCCAGGTTGTGATGCCCATCATGATTGTCGTTCGAGCCTTCGAGGCTGCCAGTGGGCTCATACTGAGCCTGTTGCACCTGCAGTTCCACCCCACTGGCACGTCCCAGGTCGCTTCAACAAGTCGCCGTGCGGACTGGCTTGCTTCCGTGCTGCGCGCGCTCACATCACGGGCACATGCTCCTGCCCGTCACCATCCGGGCAGCTGTCAATCATGCCCGAGTCAAGTCCGTCGTGCCTGCACTGACACCAGCCCACGCACTCGCTTCAAGTTGCTTGCATCACCTTGACCAGCTCATTCTGCCCTCCATCCGCACTGCTTGCCCCTGTCATAGGTGCTCCGTAACCTGTCCCAGGCTGACGGGAGGGGCTCAGCTTGAGATGCACCTCATGTCTTGAGCCCCGGCTGGCTTGTCTCACCGAAGCTCTGCACTGTGCGCTCGTGTTGTGCACGTCCCGTCCAAACATCGCCAGCCTCGGCTCGGCTTGTGTCGAGCCGCTCAACTTGGTCCCCACTTCAAGTTGGCCTTGGCAGCATGCTTTGTTCACCCACTGGCCTAGCAATGGGAGGGGCTGAGCTTTGGACGCGGCGAGACGAGCTGGTCGGCGCTGCGCGCCCATGTCATATGCGTCCCATTCGATGTCGCCAGGTGGGCTTGCGTCGAGCTGCTCAAGTCCCCGTTTGGACTCGGCCGCCTGCTTTGTTTGAGTTTGGCCGCTCGGTGGTCAGCTGGCTGCTTCTGAGCCGTGTCCGACTCTGATTCGATCGTTCATGCAGTTCCTGGTCGACCTGCCGTGGAGAGCGTGCGCATTTCAGAGTGGCCCACCACCCCTCTCGTTCAAGTTGGCACGGCGTTCGTGGCGGCGAGGTGGGCTTGTGTCGAGGCAGCCTGCTTTGTTTGAGTTTGGCCACTAGGTGGCCTGGCTGCTTCCGAGCCACGTCCGATCTGATCGCTCACGCCATTCCTCAGGCTTGGTCGACCTGCCATTGGAGAGTGTGCGCGTCTCGGAGTGGCGGCCCACCATTGCCCTCTCGCGGGCACAGCATTCATGTGGCGGTGTCGACGATCCGGGGTTCTCCGAGGTCCCTTGTGCCGGCACCGATTTACGCTTTTATGCACCGCCACGATAAATTTCGCCAGTTATCGATACTTAGTTATTGGCCATATTTTCTTTCTCATGTCCACCACTGTGACTGTGGCATGACCAATCTGCCACAATTGCAAGCACATAAAGCAAACAGCTTGCCTCTCCACGGGCGCTCCTCAACGTACAACATCCACACTTGACACCAACTTCTCTCAAGGACTCGCTTCGTGCCTGTCTGCCTCTTGCTGGTAACTTTGTGTCCCCAGTAAGCTCTCTTTGGATTTCATATCCAAAGTCCCTCTAATCACCCTTCTGCCCGAACTTGAAGAGTATCGTCCTCTCTCCCACTGCCTCCCTCTATTAATACTCCTGCCTGAACATTGGACTTGCCGTAAGTCCGACATGCAATGTGCGTCATCATCTCGTTGCTCACGTCACTATCAGATCATGGCCTCCTGCGAATTTATGATTACCAAGCCTAGCAAAGGTAAACGACATGTGTATTCTCCATTTCGCATTTCAGGTCTCTCTAGCCCAGACTTTTTCAACAGGCAACCTTACAGCCCTTGATGCTGTCATACTTGCACGTTCTGGCTGAACCGTCATCACCAGCCCGAATGCCACCTGGGTGCCCAGGATCTACTTAGGCAAGGAACCTATCCAGATCCATGCAGATGGACACTTCAGCTACATCGATCCTTACCAATGGCCACAATATCATTCGGTGGACTACCCATGGTCCGTTGCCATTCTCTCGAAGACCTATCATGCCAGCCCCTCTCAAATATCCTGGGTGTGGTACACCCCTCGCTATGACCACTTCGTGCTGCAAAAGGACTCGGCCAAGGGTAACCTCAATCGGGACACTATCGATGGCCTCAAAGGCCTTCTCAGCATCCTCTAATTGCATCACAGGACGTATTGCCAAGCTCGAATGTCATCCAAATCACTCGAAAGGGTTGACTCGGTCCACTCCACCGTCAAAAAATGTGGCAAATTATCGAAATGTCCCATCTCACCTTCTGCGACATAATTGTCCATGTCGCCGACTACCAGTGTGCCTTTCTCGAGACCTACGCGATCATGGACTATGATCAGCTCATTGTCCCCCGAATGTGCAACACCTCCAACGCCTCGGAAATCAACCAATTCGTGCCACAACCACCTTCTCATTGGTTAGGAGGATTTACGTCTTCTCCCCTGCACGCCGAGGGACTTTGTGCTGCTGGGGTGCCCATGTGGCTCATTCGGGACAAGGGCAACATCGGGCCGCAAGTCATCATAGAAGACATTGTGACCATGTGGGAGCCCAGCGACATTGTCATCCACCACTACATGGATCCAGTGGGGCAGTTCACTTGGCCATTCGACGTGGAACTAGAGGGATATTCGGGGCACAAGGACATGCATGCCAAATTTTGCGAGGTGACCTACAGGCACAAGGACATGCACGCCAAATTTTGCGAGGTGACCTACAGGCACAAGTCTCTTGCCCCCACCACCTCACAAAACAGCAGGAGAGCCCATCACACTCATCATGGAGGAAAGGCCCAGGAGGGCTGGCAACCATGTAAGTGGTTCTGCATTAAATTTGGGTCCAATGAGTGATATATGCCTGTAAAGATGACAAGGATGTACCTAGAGCGCCGCCCATGCAATGGGATCTCTGGGACGTGGTCGAAAACACTTACCTCCCATCACCGCTTGACGTCATGGAGGGGGCCTTTGTTCGCATTAAATCCAAGCTTGGGGACAAAGAGTACAAGAGCGTCATTAACCCCCCGACCCCCCTCCGCTTCCCCGACCCTGTCATGATGGCTGTCGTTCAAAGCCCTGACACTATGCGATGATACTTCGCCAACTGGTTGGCGATCCGAACCACTTGGACTCAATTGCTCATCGCTAATCTTTCTGCAACCAAAACTCTTACGTCGAAGGAATGGCGCGCTTTCCTCAACTCCACGCCTGCCAATCTCGAGAGCACAAAGGCTACTACCAGCCATCAGCAAACCAACCCCCCTCTAGACATAACTGGACAGCATTGGCCAGCTACACAGACTTGACAGAAGTCTACAGTAAGATTCCCAATTGTCTAGATCTAGACCAAAGCCCATAGTCTGGTCCTATTGTGTTCTGTGCTGGACTGGACTAGGTCTAGTGTCAAGCATGGAAAGCTAGCCCTAGTGCCATCATCAAGACAGGACTGGGCAGGCAGGACAGACTGGACAGACTGTGGAAGCCTAGACTGTGCTGTAAAACAATGATTTGAGGTCAACTAAACCTTAGGTGATCACACAACTTGAATGACAATTCAACACTGGCAGATAGCATTGCAGAATGTGTACAAAACATAGCATGATTCATAAGATGGCATTATTAGTCAAGGCTGACATCAAAGCCACACCCACCTGCAACTAGCTGCAGGTTACTCATGCTGTTACTGAACATCACATCACGGTCAGCCATAACTTAGACATGTCAATAAAAATGAAGTCTTCTTACCTTCCTAGTTGAGCCCATCGCTTGCACAGCACCCTCGTCTTCTCAGAGTGGATGGTACTGGTGTCACATTTGCTCATTAACCCGAGAATTTCAGTGTAGACCAGCGAGTACTTGCTGACCCTGAAATTGACTTCACCTTCGCCCGATGCATCCTCGTCAAGTACAACCTTGAGCTGTAAATTCAATCAGTGCCAAGGAATGGAAAAAATAAGTTGAGAAACGAACAGCTGTGGCAGCAATTGCCACCATGATTCTTGGTACCTCTCCCATGAATACCTCAGGAAATGATTTGCTGAGTGAAGCAGGGGCGCTATAAAAGAAGTCAATAATAAGGCCTGAAAGGGCGGGATGTGCGAGGTTATTGATGTGTCCCTGATATCAATGTCAGTTGGGATGATTTTAAATGGGCCACCTTACCTCTGCATCAGATCCGTCCCTCAGGAATAAGCCACCATTGCCTACCAAGTTCTTCACAATCTCGACATTGCGCTCACGATGGTTTTTGGGATCCCATTGATATCGTTGAGTGACGAATGTGCACACTGAAACAACCAAACTCACTCAAGAGCTGGCGCTTGTGCTAGAGCAAGGGGAAACCTTCGTCAGCAGCACTCAATGGCAGACTGAGAAGTAGAGGGCGAGACCTTGTATGGCAAGAGTGAAGATGGGAAATCTCCAAGTAAACAAGACTGGGGGGAAACCAGTCGAGTGCGCTTGGGGTTTATATACTGTCTAGGGGTTTACACTTGTGTACATTAGATCTACAGATATCCTGTGCTATAGTACATGAGGAGACCATGAGGAGCATAGCCTAGATAAGTGGATCATACCCTATAGAATGAAGGCAAGTCATGGAGAGTCAGCGGGAATACATGAGGCAAGCATGAGGCAAGATAGGGGTCATAGAACGGAGATGAAATACATGAGGTGCCTAGATGTGTGGCTGTGCAATATGCATGGTGAAGGATCTGACATGAGGTAAACATGAGGCGGATAGCCATGAAGCTGTGCGAGGGTCTAGGCCAGGGGCGACACTTAGGATAAGGAATGTAGTGATCAGTAGTGATCAGTATCGTAGTGAGGTTGGGAGTTCGATCCCCGGGTATGGCAAATATTATAGGGGCAAAATGGAGCGAGTGTAACACTACCCCCTCTCTATGAGTCAGACTCCGTATGACCAATATTGTTAGGTGGCCAATCAAACTGGAATGAAGGGATGGGTTCATTGTCCGGGAACAGGTTTTCTGGTTCGGATTCATTTTCCGAAGGGATTTCTGTGATTTGAGGAGCTGTTTCCTCGGGTTCTGATGTGATGGAGATTGCTGGCACATAGAGAGTGAGCCATCCTGGGGCTTCATCTCTGAAGTGGTCAAGGTTGGCTAGTGCGGTCAATATGAAGTCTGGGACTGCCATTCTAGTATCTAACCAGGTTGGATTTTGTTGTTGTGCGTCCCATTCCTCTGCATTCCATTCATCAGCATCAGAATTTACCATTTCCACGTCCCATCCTGGTGTGTCATTCCAGTTTGGAATGCGATCTGCCTGTGGTTCGTTACTTTCTGCTTGTTCGTCCTCGTCCCACTTCTTTTCCCAAGATGTCCAGTGCCTGGTGGGTTCTATTTCAAAGATGAGAAGGGGAGATCTGATCTTTTCCCAGAGAGTCCATTTTAGGTAAACTCCAGTTTTCATGTGGCAGATAATGATTGACCAAACCGCAAGTAGGAGTGACATCATAAATATAAAAAGGAGCGTGTTTGTCCAAAGCGAGAGGATAATAGGCATAGCAGGAGAGCATATGATTCCATAGGAGATGAGGCCATATAAGATGAGCATAGAGTAGTGGGCGAAGTCGGAGATCATTGTGAGTTGTAAGCGTGTTGTGGGAGCAAGGCTCAACCAAGTATTTAGAGAGTTAATCGCGGGTAAGATAATGTTTTCCGGGACCGGATGAGTAAATGCGTTTTTTCCCTGGCGCACCCCAGGATTCAATCGACATCAAGCCGATCAAAGGGAAGTCAGGTTTGATTAATCTCTGGTATTGGTTTTCCACAATAGGCGAATAAGGAATAGAAGTCGGCCTGCGATATATTAAGTGATCGGGGAGCGTTAGGCTTGGAGCGGTGGAAGTCTTTGATTGCTTCCGATGCATTAGCGAGGTTGCCTTTCAGTTCCCAAGTGCGATCTTCGTTGGAGTAGCCTTTCCAGTGGACTAGGTACTCTAGACGGTGTCCTTTCCATCGTGAATCTATGATGGATTCTACTTTGAACTCAATCTCTCTATCCTCCGTGACTTGTACGGGACTGGGTTTGAATGTGGGTTGGCCTTCAAGGCGTTCCTTGTATGGTTTAACCCATAAGATGTTGACTACCGGGTGGATCTTCATAGATCTCGGAAGTTGCAGTTCGAGTGCGTTATCTCCGATGCACTTGGTGATGTCATAGGGACCAAGCCATCATTCCATGAGCTTCTTTGATGCTCAGGTAAGTTTAAGGTTCTCGGTCGAGAGCCAAACTTTGTCACCAATCTCGTAATCTGGTGCCTGAGATCTGTGTCTATCTGCTTGATGCTTGATGCGCATCTTTGCCTTCTCTATGCTTTCCTTCGTCTGTTCCAAAGTTTATTCCATTTGTTTTGTTTGTTCCTCAGCTGCTGGTGCCTTTGTAGCCCTTTGCTCAAAGCCCATTCTTGGCTGATACGATCTTGTCACTTCAAACAGTGATTTCTCTGTACTAAGTTGCTTCTTGGTATTGTAGGAGAATTGTGTGAGGGGTAACCAACTAACCCATTCATTCTGCTTTTCCGAAGTGAATATGCGGAGATACTGTTGTAGGTCGTGGTTAATCCTTTCCGTCTGTCTGTCTGTCTGCGGATGATATGCGGTGGATAACCGGGGTTGGATACCTAATCTTTTGCAAATGTCCTTCATTACTTGTGATGCGAATTGCGGACCTCTATCCGATACAATTCCGGTGGGTAGACCATGGTGTTTCCACACATGGCACAAGTATAGCTTTGCGGTATCAAGAGCGGATGTGGATTTGGTACAAGGGATGAATTCCACTTCCTTTGAGAATTGGTCAACCACCACTAGGATGCTGTCAAACCCTTTGGATTCCAGGAGATCCGTGATGAAGTCAGCAGATATTTCTTTCCAAGGACCTGGTGGGGTGTCAAGCGGTTTCAACTTCCCAGGCGGAGCTTGGTTAGATCCCTTGAAGCGTGCGCAGTGGTCACATCTAGATACATAGTCTTTGACCAGTGCTGGCATTCCGGGCCAGGTGTAGCTGCGTTGCATCAGTTCAAGGGTTTTCTCCATTCCGGGATGTCCAGGAATAGGGGTGTCATGATGTAGGCATACTATTTCCATCTGGAGATCTCAGTCTTCGGGTACATACATCTTTCCTGATTTGGTGAAGAGAAGTCCATCTCGTTCTTCACAGATCCCGTGTTTCTTACACAATGTGATGACATCTGATTCTCGGATTCGGACCGTGACATCTCGAATTCGTTGTCTGATATCATCGGCATCGGTAGCAATGTGGAGAGTGGTAGAAGCGATCTGTTCTGGGGGAATGACGAGAACCATTTTGTTATCGTCCTGAATTCCTACAGCATGATCTTCTTGGCGAGATAGGGCATCGGGTTTACCCATTTGGGCTCCGGCCTTGTGTACCCATTTGAAATTGAATCGGGATAGATATTGTGCCCATCGAGCTTGTCGACGATTTAGATCCTGTCGCTTCATGAACCACTGGAGGTTGGCGTGATCATTCCATACTTCAAATTGGAGATTGGCACCTTCTAGATAGTGTCTCCATTCTTCCAAACTTCGGATGACACTCAGCATCTCTTTGTCGGCAATAGGGTAGTTGTGTTCCTCAGGAGACATAGAGTGTGATGAGTAGGCGACAGGGTGCCATTTGTCATCCTTCAGAATGGACAGAACTGCACCGGTTGCGAAGTCCGAAGCATCTGTTTCCAGACGGAATTGCTTGTCAATATCCAGGAATGCGAGGATAGAGGCGGTGGTGAATCTTTGTTTAAGCATGTTAAACGCTGTCTGCTGTGAGTCTTTCCATTCGAAGGGTTGGTCTTTCTTAGTTAGATCATTCAGAGGACGAGCTACTTGGGCGTAGTCCTTGATAAACCTTCGATAGAAATTAGCTAGTCCTAAGAAACTGCATATACCGCGAACAGTTTTCGGGGTGGGCCATTCTAGGATAGCCTGAACCTTATCATCGTTCATCTTGATTCCTTCGGCAGAGACGGTCATACCTAGGAATTCGACTTCCTTGACTCGGAAAGAACATTTCTCGGGTTTGACGAAGAGGTCGTGTTCCTCAAGTCGTCGGAGGACTTCTAGTAGAATCCTATCATGTTCTTCCTGGTTGTCAGTTTTGGTGAAGATGAGTAGGTCATCGATATAGACCACGACAATGTCTTGCATATTGGCAAAGATCTCGTTCATCATTGCTTGGAAGGTGGCGGGTGAGTTGCATAGTCCGAAGTACATCACTAGGGGTTCAAAAGAGCCTCGGTGGCAAGTGAAAGCGGCTTTCCATTTGTTGCCTTCCTTGATTCTGACATTATTGTATCCCCAATGGAGATCCATTTTGGTGAACAGCTTAGCTCCTTGCAGTTTCTCGGATAACTGCCGGATTAGGAGGAGCAGATAGTTGTTCTTGACTGTGTGTTCATTAAGATAGCGATAATCTTGTACCATTCACTTCTTTCCATCCTTTTTAGGGATGAAGAACACAGGGGAGGTTTGAGGAGATTTCGACGATCAAATATATCCTTTCTGGATTTGATCGTCAATGAAATCGGATACTTCCTTCTGTTCTTGTGGTGACAGAGGAATTAATCTTCCTTTTTTAGGTATGAAGGTATCTTTCATGTCGATAGCATGGTCCCATGGTTTGCGAATCGGCATGTGCTCAGACGCCTTCTTCGAGAAGACTTTGAGGTACTTGTGATACGCCTTTGGAACTAAGTTCTCGGGTCTTGGATCGGGTTTTGAGTTTTCCGATCACTCTTGTTCCTTTTTGATTGCGTGAATGGTTCTAAGGCCATTCTGTTCGATCGTGTCAATGGATTGCTCAAAGAGAGACTTGCCCTGCAAGGTCTTGCAAGTCCACGGACAACGAGTCATCTTGACTTGACCGGTTTCCCAGTCGATGTCCGGATTGTGGTGTTTCAACCACGTATATCCGAGGATCATTTGGTGTCGGCCTAGATCAGTTATCTCGGCTTTTACCTTTTCGCGGTGATCCTGGAAATCAATGACTATTTCGGCATAGTGAGTGATATCACCAGCCGAGTTACGTGTTCCATCCACGTTATATACTGGTATGGGGTTCGGTAACGGAAGTAGTGGTATCTTCCTAATCCAGGCCCATTTCCGATCAATGAATACGGTATTAGCTCCACTGTCAAGGAGAGCTTCTATTCTGCTGAAGCAACGGTTTTGCCGAACAGGTGCTATGGTGAGTTTCAATACTATGTCTCTATGCGTACTGCAGTTCAGTATGCGTCTCGGTGGTTCTGGGGTTTCAATAGAGGTAAAAACAAAATGAAGAGCTGGTTTCAAGTCCCAGCCGAGCTCTGAACCAGTCGAAGACCCCGTTTGACTATAATTTAGACATGATGTTGTATGTACAGATCGAGAGTCACTTTGATCACCCAGATCGATCAAAGTGCTTTGGCTTTTCCCTTGTCCTCAACATCGTGCATGTCGTAGAAAAAGGCTTTAGCTTCATCGAAGCTCATTCCCTGAATGGCGCGGGATCCCTGGTCCCAAGACAAGGCGGGTTCTTGGTCGGTTACTCGTATCCTTGATCCTTTGGAGCATCTCGGCTTGTGTCCTCCTCTAGACCAGTTGCACTCGGAACATCTGGTCGAGGGGATCTTGCATTCTTTGGCCATATGACCCGGCTTTCCGCAATTGAAACAAGAGAGCGGTTTCTTGTTGCGGTTAGGGGTCTTGGCTCTAGTCTTGCCCTTAGTGAAAGCATCGATCTCTGCTTCGCTTTCTCCGTCTTCAGCAGCGTCAAGCACGCTGATATCCATAGCGTCCGGGTCTCAGATTCTAGAGGATGATCTGGCGATTCCGAGGAATCAGGTTAACTGCCTCTTTTGTCCGATGGTCCGCACCTTCTCTAGATAGACGGCTGGATCAGTAGGGCGAGTGTCTTCTTCAATGATCTTTCGAATGATGGATGGATCGATGTTCTGCTCAATGATGTCGACCAGTTGACCTTGGTCGAGTTGAGCGGATTGACTATAGGTTTGGAACTTGATGATCCATTCATCGATCAGTGTTCGGCCTTGTTTGAGCTCTCTGAGCTTCTTTCGTGCCCAGTCTTTCTGGTTGGCTGGTCGGAATAGCTCTTCTAGTTCCTGACAGAGTTGAGCCCATGTGTAGGCGCCTCCTGCATTTAGGATTTTGAGGTGAGTTCTAGCGAAACTACTGGCTTTGGGTCCGGCTAGTCATGACAATACTGCACGGACCGGTTTGTCAGTATTGGAGGGCCTGGCGAGATGATTCTCGGATCTCCATGCTTTGACCTTGGCCCACCATTCTTCGAATTTAGCCATAGATCCGTCGAAGGGTCCTGGGTCTGCGAGTAGTTTAGAGATTTTAGCAGTCTGAGCTGTGGTGGTAGCAGACGTGGCTGTTTGCGCCTGTGCTGTGTGAAGCTGATTAGCCATGTTGTCAAGAGAAGTTAACATATTAGCGAAAGCAGCATTCAATGCTGCTGATCCTTGTACCCATTCTTGACCAGCAAGGGCAAGAGCATTAGCGATATCTTGTTGGAGCTATGCACGAGACATGATTCCTTACTTGATGGATTTCTTGAGTTTACGAGGTTTCTTCAATAGCTTTCCGTATGCGGATTTAGGAGAGTAGGGGTTGCTAGATGATTTGCGCTTGGCAATAGAGTTTATGCTTTTCTGGAATCTTTCCTTATCGGTTTTAGACAATTTCGGATGTTTGCTTATGGTATCCAGATCTATTCGATGTCGGCTAGCTCGGCGTTGTCGGGGTGATATCCGGATTCGTCGCCTGATGTGTTTTCTGAAGCGGGATCTGTTTCCTGCTCAGCAACTAAGAAATCTGCCAGGTTGTAACAATATCAGAAGTCCGGGTTAGGGGTTCTGGGTCTGAGCAGTAAAGCGTCTCTGCGGATTCGGATTTCTTCCGGGACTGGAAGGACGGGGAGAGGGAGTCTTCCGAAAACTATCCTCGGGTTAGCACGGTTAGTAGGATTAGCAACTGGCGGTTCAGGTGCTATGTAAGGCGGAGGCGGAGGGATGTTTTCTTGGTTTTCTCGATTTTAGAGCTCTCTCTCAATCTCAGATTGAACATCGTCAGCAACGGCACGATTCCTTCTGTATTCCTCTACTAGTTCCCTTCGTACAAACTTTGTAGTTACCTTACTATTGACGGTAATGTGCAGGGATCCTAAGGTGTTCTGATCTACGTAGGAGGACAATGGTAGCCGTAACGATCAGGTACGCCTCTATGCCAATGAGGGACAGGAGGAGGGGAAGGAGCATGAGGAGGGGGAGAGGCGGAGGATGGAGATGATAGTTCCGATGGGATCCTTCTCCTCTTCGGAATGCGTTCCAATGGTGTAGTCGAACGACAGCGTCTGTCTCCTTGCTGTTGACGACCCAATTCAATTCCCTCTCGAATAAGATCCTCGACTGGATTTGGGATGAATGCTCTATATGGATCGTAAGTGATCCTGACCATATCTGAAGTGAGGGGAGTGGAGAATCCAGACCTGAAGATTTCTTGTTCTAAGAGACGGTGTTGGACGTATGTCCAATCGACGGGTTCCTCGAGCGGCGAGGGCAAGTGGAGGTGTTCCGGGTAAAAGTTCTGGAAGTCTTGGTGGACCTGTTCGAGATCCAGCACATGGTATCTGGGATCTTCAAGATCTACTGGAGGGAAGCGGGGCGAGACGGGTAAAGGTTCCTGCCAAACTTGTGGTGGGGGTGCAGGTGCAAGCGGTGGTGGAGCATATCGGACGTCTCCTTCTTCGAATTCCCAACCTTGGAAGAACTCGATTCTTTTTTGATCGACCGGAGTGTCGAAACGCGGGACGGGTGGTAGACGCGGCGACTTGGACTTATAGGAGGCTAGTTCTCCTTGTACTTTGAACTGTGCGAAGAAGGCGTCAGCGTCGTCAGAAAAGTCTGGCCAGAGGTATTACTCAACGTGAGGGAATGGTGGTACCTGTGGGTATACGAGGTCTAGGGAGCCCTGGACTAGAGTGGGCAATAAGAGGATGGATTCCTCTTCTTTCTTGATTACGAGAGGGAGGTAGAATGGTTCCTCCTCTTGTTTTATCTCAGGTTCAGGTGAGGCGTAGAGAGGGCCTCCTAGGATGCTATCAATGGGTGCCTGGTAAGCGTAGTCAATAACCCTGACTAGAGGTAGGCGATCTTATTTCCATACCACAAACTCAAAAGCGGCGGGGAAGGCTGATCCCGATTTGTACGACACTACCCAACGGAGTTAGTGCGACTGTTCAATCAATGAGACAGTGAGACGGTTTCTCACTGGCGAAGATAAAGGTGTGAGGGTGATAGAAGATAGGGCGGATGCGAGAGGTGTGCTAGACTCTCCGTGGTATCAGTAATGAAAGTCTTGTTCAAGTGAAACGACCAAACTCAGTCAAGAGCTGGCGCTTGTGCTAGAGCAAGGGGAAACCTTCGTCAGCGGGACTCAATGGCAGACTGAGAAGTAGAGGGCGAGACCTTGTGTGGCAAGAGTGAAGATGGGAAATCTCCAAGTGAACACAACTGAGGGGAAACCAGTCGAGTGCGCTTGGGGTTTATATACATACTGTCTAGGGGTTTACACTTGTGTACACTAGATCTACAGATATCCTGTGCTATAGTACATGAGGAGACCATGAGGAGCATAGCCTAGATAAGTGGATCATACCCTATAGGACGAAGGCAAGTCATGGAGAGTCAGCGGGAATACATGAGGCAAGCATGAGGCAAGATAGGGGTCATAGAGCGGAGATGAAATACATGAGGCACCTAGATGTGTGGCTGTGCGATATGCATGGTGAAGGATCTGACATGAGGTAAACATGAGGTGGATAGCCATGAGGCTGTGCGAGGGTCTAGGCCAGGGGTGACACTTAGGATAAGGAATGTAGTGATCAGTAGTGATCAGTATCGTAGTGAGGTTGGGAGTTCGATCCCCGGGTATGGCAAATATTATAGGGGCAAAATGGAGCAAGCGTAACACATGCCTTTTTCTGCAGCACAGAGCGCCGGTTACCGAGGTCCTCCCAAAGCTATCATAGCTAAATGATCACATTATGGGACACAAGTGAACAGTGCGTACGAGTCTCGTAATGCCTGATGCATGTTGTGGCCACCAGCCTGAAAGTTCTGATCAATTGGGATGGGCAAAGTGGTCAAAGTTGACTTACCATCTGAAATAATCAAACCTTGACCTCAATGTTCAGTAATCGCCTCATCAATATACTTGAGAGCTTTACTGTTAAATGTGACACAGATAGGGAAAGGATTAATGGACGCAGCATCGCAATGGGAAAACTGTTTTGCACGTTCGATCACATCGCGAGTCGGCAGGTCATAGTATTGCAGTTGCCAGGGTTCTGCACGATCCATTACCGAGCCCGCTACTATGTCTGTAGGATGATTTTGCCATTGCCGGTTTCACCTGTAGCATGGTTAGCGGACCCAGCCTGCTGTTGCCTCGCTGCAAGTAACTGTGAATTGCTTGGCAAGCGTGGGGCACGGTTGCATGTAGGAAGTATAGTACTTAGTAGGTTGTATGGCAACTATACTGTATTCACCTGTAGGAAGTATAGTACTACAGGTACTTGTGAGTGACAGATTATAAGAGAAGGCAGGAGTTGCCCAAGACTACAAGATATTAGCCAGAAAGAAAACTAAGTAAATAATAGAAACTCACCTCAGCTGCTGCCTAAGATGGGTGAAAACGACTGAGGTGTTTGTAACTAGGGTGTAGTGATGTGCTAGGCTCAGGCTCAAGCCCCGAGCCCAGCCAGGCCATGCCCTGAAAAGCCCAAGCCCAGCCCAGGCTGGCAGGAGGGCTTGATGAGGCTCATGGCCCAGGCTTTGTGTCCTGCAAGCCATTAGCCTAGGGCCTGAGCCCCGGGCTTGGACCCCAGATTGGGCGCCACATTGGTACCTAAACTGTATAGTTTTCACAGCCACTTGATTAAAATTTCTGTCACCTTCATCCCCAAATAGTTCCGTCGGCATGGAGCCTGGATCTGAAGAACCCATTAGCGGTCGACCAAAACGCACAGCCGCACCCTCGGCTAAACTCCGAGATTCAGATAATGCGGCGACACCAGAGTTACGTTCCCACCAACAAGCACAGCATGCACCCAGCCTCGCTGACCCCACCCTCTACCTGGCGAGCACCCCACCATCCGACTCTAGGTCACCATCACCAGCATTGCCAATCCGAAAACGCAAGAATGCCAGTCAGCGCGTAACAATCTCCATCGATGACTTCGCTGATGAGCAGGGAACTCGGTCAGAAGTGCCGTCTCGACTGAGTAAAGGTGAGCACTTGCAGTTTTCACACTTCTTTCATCATGCTAACGTAGATATAACCTCCCGTGACAGGGAGCAAACGAGTTCGTACCAATGCCACTACAAATGATGGCACCACAAGTGCGACAAGGACAGAGAATGGTAAGTCTTTTATGCTTTTTTTAGTCCTTGCTGCCAGTTTACTATCAATTGAAGTAGTTCCCTCCTCATCCCTACCACAAGATGAAACTGGCATGGATGGCCTTTTGAAGGATGTTGATGTCTTACCAATTGATGGCCCCACCACCGTGCTTCGGGAGAACCGAACCCATGATGTTGATCAGTTTTTCGTGCCCGCATACAGCGATGAGAATGGCAAGAAGATGTGCACCTGTAAAAAGTGCTCGTATGTATATTATATTTATAGATGTATCAATAATGAATTGTTTTGAGCAGGAAAGCCTCCCATCCTGTATCGCTCGTTGCTGAAATAACCACCCTACGGCGCCATTTAGAATCTCACCACAAAGTAAGTAGATCACATTGTATGTATTCTAGTATGACATAACTAACTATATGCAGGCCGAGTATTTACAATGGGCTGAAGGAAACAGGTTTACGTCTATGCTCCCAAAGGATGCAAAACAGCGCACAGAAAAACAGAGTGGCAGTAAGCAGGGCCGGCTTGACGGTCACCTGCAACCCATCCCAATCAAGGAAAATGTAACTTTGTATAGTGATGAGCTCTTTTGTGAGGCCGCCATCTGGTGGCTTGTGGATACTGACCAGGTGATGTACAGCGTAGTTGCATTCATGATTGTTCTAACATCCTGATAGCCAATATCCGCCCTCGAGCACCCGTCCTTCAAGAATATGATT
>JBBPOE010000513.1:0-20704 GCA_038091295.1 Tylopilus felleus | reverse complement strand
ATACATGAGGAAACCATGAGGAGCATAGCCTAGATAAGTGGATAATTCCCTATAGGATGAAGGCGAGTCATGAGGTATCAGCAAGGTGTCAGCAAGGCGTACATGAGACGAGCATGAGGCAGATAGGGGTCATAGAGTGGAGATGAAATACAAGGCGCCTAGATGCGTGGCTGTGTGATATGCATGGTGAAGGGTTTGCCATGAGGTTAACATGAGGCGGACAGCCCTGAGGCTGTGCAAGAGTCTAGGCCAGGGACAATACTTAGGATAAAGAGTGTAGTGATTAGTAGTGATCGGTATGGTAGTGAAGTTGGGAGTTTGATTCCCAGGTATGGCAAATAATATAGGGGCGAAGTAAAGCGAGCGTAACACTACCCCCTCTCTATGAGTCAGACTCCGTATAACCAATATTGTCTGGAGGCCAATTAAATTGGAATGAAGGGATGGGTTCGTTATCTGGAAGTGGATTTTCTGGTTCGGATTCATTTTCCAAAGGATTTTCCATGTCCAAAGGAGCTGTTTCCTTGGATTCAGAAGAGACGGTGATTGTTGGCACATGGAAAGAGAGTCAAGCTGGGGCTTCTTCTCGGAAATGATCAATATTGGCCAGTGCCATAATGATGAAGTCTGGGACTGCCATCCCGGTTTCTAGCCAGGTTGGGTTTTGTTATAACTGGTCCCATTCTGCAGCATTCCATCCCTCAAAGTTAGGTTCTTCCGAATTGAGATGATCATCGTTGAAATTGGCGATCTCATCCCATGCTGGAGTTTCATTCCAACCATTGATGGTTTCTGGCTCATTGTCGTCTGTCTGGTCATCCTTGTCCCATTTCTCATCCCAAGATGTCCAATGTCTGGTGGGTTCGATTTCAAAGGTGAGAAGGGGGGATCCGATCTTTTCCCAGAGAGTCCATTTTAGGTAAACTCTGGTTTTTATGTAGCAGACGATGATGGACCAGATGGTGAATAGGAGCGACGTCATAAATATGAAAAGGAGCATGTTTGTCCAGAGTGATAGGATGATAGGCATAGTGGGGGAGCATATGATTCCATAGGAAATGAGGCCATATAGAACAAGCATGGAGTAGTGGGCGAAGTCTGAGATTATTGTGAGTTGTAAGTGTATTGTGGGAGCAAGGCTCAACCAAGTAATCAGAGATTAGATCGCGGCGGATAAATGCGTTTTTGCCCTGGTGCACCCCAGGGTTTAATCGACATCAAGCCGATCAAAGGGAAGGTGGGTTTGATCAATTTCTGGTATTGGTTTACCACAATAAGCAAACAAGGAATAGAAGTCGGCTTGCGACATATTAAGTGTTCAGGGAGCATTAGGCTTAGAGCGGTGGAAGTCCTTGATTGCTTCCGATGCGTTAGTGAGGTTGCCTTTTGGTTCCCAAGTGCGATCTTCTTCGGAATAGCCCTTCCAGTGGACTAGATACTCTAGGCAGTGTCCTTTCCATTGTGAGTCTATGATGGATTCTACTTCAAACTCTATCTCTCTATCTTCCGTGACTTGCACAGGATTGGGTTTGAATGTGGGTTGGCCTTCAAGGTGTTCCTTGTATGGCTTAACCCGTGAGATGTTCACTATCGGGTGAATCTTCATCGATCGTGGAAGTCGCAGTTCAATTGCGTTATCTCCGATGCGCTTGGTGATGTCATAGGGTCCAAGCCATCGTTCTGTGAGCTTCTTTGATGCACGGGTAAGTTTAAGGTTTTTGGTGGAGAGCCAAACTTTATCGCCAATCTCATAGTCTGGTGCCTGAGATCTGTGTCTATCTGCTTGGCACTTCATACGCGCCTTTGCTTTTTCTATGTTCTCCTTCGTCTGTTCCAAAGTTTCTTCCATCTGTTTCGTCAGTTTTTCAGCTGCTGGTGCCTTTGTAGTTCTTTGCTCAAAGCCCATTTTTGGCTGATACAATCGTGTGACGTCAAACAGTGATTTCTCTGTACTAAGCTGTTTCTTGGCATTGTAGGAGAATTGCGCAAGGGGTAGCCAACTGACCCATTCATTTTGTTTTTCCGACATAAATATTCAGAGGTATTGTTGTAGGTCTCGGTTAATTCTTTCCATCTGTCCGTCTGTCTGCGGATGATATGCGGTGGATAGCCGGGGTTGAATTCCTAATCTCTTGCAAATGTCCTTCATTACCTGTGATGCAAATTGTGGACCTCTGTCCGATACAATTCCTGTGGGTAGACCATGATGTTTCCATACGTGGCGCAAGTATAGTTTTGCAGTGTCGAGAGCAAATATGCTCTTGGTGCAAGGGATAAATTCAACTTCTTTGGAGAATCGGTTGACTACTACCAGGATACTATCAAATCCTTCAGATTTGGGAAGATCCGTGATAAAGTCGGCGGATATTTCCTTCCAAGGACCTGGTGGAGTGTCGAGCAGTTTCAACTTTCCAGGTGGAGCTTGGTTAGATCCTTTGAACCGTGCGCAGCGATCACATCTAGATACATAGTCCTTGACTAGAGTTGGCATTCCTGGCCAAGTGTAGCTGTGTTGCATTAGTTCAAGGGTTTTCTCTGTTCCAGGATGTCCAGGGATAGGAGTATCATAATGTAGACGTACTATTTCCATTCGGAGATCTCGATCTTCGGGTACATACATTTTTCCTAATCTGGTGAAGAGAATTCCATCTCGATCTTTGCAGATTCCGTGTTTCTTACATAATGTGATGACATCTGATTCTCAGATTTGGACCGTAGCATCTCGGATGCAGTTCCTGATGTCATTGGCATCAGTGGCTATTTGTAGAGTGGTAAAAGTGATCTGTTCTGGGGGAATGACGAGAACCATCTTGTTATCGTCCTGAATTCCTACAGCGTGATCTTCTTGACAAGATAGGGCATCAGGTTTACCCATTTGGGCTCCGACCTTATGTACCTATTTGAAATTGAATCGGGAAAGGTACTGTGCCCATTGAGCTTGTTGGTGATTTAGATCCTGTCGCTTCATGAACCACTGAAGGTTTGCATGATCATTCCATACTTCGAACTGGAGATTAGCACCTTCTAGGTAGTGTCTCCATTCTTCTAGACTTCGGATAACACTTAGCATCTCTTTGTCAGCGATAGGATAATTGCATTCTTCAGATGACATAGAGTGCGATGAGTAGGCAACAGGATGCCTTTTGTCATTCTTCAGAATAGATAAGACTGCGCTGATTGTGAAGTCTGAAGCATCGGTTTCAAGGCAGAATTGCTTGTCAATATCTGGAAATGCGAGAATAGGGGCGGTGGTGAATCATTGTTTGAGCGTATCAAATGCTGTCTGCTGTGATTCTTTCCATTCGAATGTTTGACCTTTCTTGGTTAGATCGTTCAGGGGGCGAGCTACTTGAGCATAGTCCTTGATGAACCTTCAGTAGAAATTAGCTAGTCCTAAGAAACTGCGCACACCATGAACTGTTTTCGGGGTGGGCCATTCTAGTATAGCTTTAACCTTGTCATTGTTCATCTTGATTCCTTCGGCGGAAACGGTCATGCCTAGGAATTCAACCTCCTTGACTCGGAAGGAGCATTTCTCTGGTTTGACGAAGAAATCATGTTCTTCAAGTCATCAAAGGACTTCAAGTACAATCTTGTCATGCTCTTCCTGATTTTCGGTTTTGGTGAAGATGAGTAGGTCATCGATGTAGACCACAACGATGTCTTCCATATTGGCAAAGATCTCGTTCATCATTGCTTGGAAAGTGGCGGGAGAGTTGCATAGTCCAAAATACATTACTAGGGGTTTGAAAGAACCTCGGTGGCAGGTGAAAGCGGCTTTCCATTTGTCGCCTTCCTTAATCCTGACATTGTTGTATCCCCATCGGAGATTCATCTTGGTGAACAACTTTGCTCCTTGCAGTTTTTCGGATAACTGCCGGATAAGAGGGAGCGGGTAGTTGTTCTTGACTGTGTGTTTGTTAAGATAGCGATAATCTTGTACCATTCACTTCTTTCCATCCTTTTTAGGGACGAAGAACACAGGGGATGTCTGAGGAGATTTCGACGGTCTAATGTACTCTTTTCTGGTCTGATCGTCGATGAAGTCAGATACTTCTTTCTGTTCCTGTGGTGATAGGAGAATAAGTCTTCCCTTCTTGGGTACGAAGATGTCTTTCATATCAATGGCATGGTCCCATGGCTTGCGAACGGGCATGTATTCAGACTCCTTCTTCGAGAAGACTTTGAGATACTTGTGATAAGCCTTAGGAACTAGGTCTTCGGGCTTCTGGTCGGGTTTGTGAACCTCTGATCGTTCCTGTTCCCTTTTGATCGCATGAATGGTCCTGAGACCATTTTGATCGAGCGCGTTGATGGATTGCTCAAGAGGAGACTTGCCCTGCAAGACTCTGCAAGTCCATGGACAGCGGGTCATTCTGACTTAACCAGTCTCCCAGTCGATGTCCAGATTGTGGTGTTTCAACCACGTGGATCCGAGGATCATTTGGTGCCTGCCTAGATCGGTTATCTTGGCTACTACCTTTTCTTGGTGACCCTGGAAATCAATAACTATTTCGGCACAATGGGTGATGTCACCAGCTAAGTTACATGTTCCATCCATGTTGTATACCGGTATGGGGTTCGGCATCGGAAGTAATGGTATCTTCCTGATCCATGCCCATTTCCGATAAATGAATACAGTGTTAGCTCCGCTATTGAGGAGAGCTTCAATTCTGCTAAAGCAACGGTTTTGCCTTACAGGTGCTATGTTGAGTTTCAATACTATGTCTCTTTGCGTACTACAGTTCAGTATGCACCTCGGTGGTTCTGAGGTTTCTATAGGAGTAGGGGTGTAAACGGAATTAAGCACTGGTTTAGAGTCCCAGCCAAGCTCCGAACCAGTCGAAGACCCCGTTTGACTATAATTTAGAGATGAAGTCGTATGTACAGATTGGGGGTCACTTTGATCACCCAGATCGATCAAAGTGCTTTGGCTTTTTCCTTATCTTCGACATCGTGCATGTCGTAGAAAAAGGCCTTGGCTTCATCAAAGCTCATTCCCTGAATGGCGCAGGATCCCTGATCCCAAGATGTAGCGGGTTCTTCAGTGGTTGTTTGGATTTTAGATGCTTTGGAGCATCTCGGCTTGTGGCCTCCTCTAGACCAATTGCACTCTGTGCATCAGGTAGATGGGATCTTGCATTCTTTGGCCATGTGGCCCGGCTTTCCGCAATTGAAACAAGTGATCGGTTTCCTATTGCGATTAGGGGTTCTGGCTTTCCCTTTTCCTTTGGTGAATGTGTTGATCTCCATTTCGGATTCCTCATTCAAGGCGGTGTCTAAAGCACTGATATCCATAGCATTAGGGTCTCATTGTCGGGACGGTCCAGCAATCCCTAGGAATCGGGTCAATTGTCTCTTTTGACCGATGTTCCGTACTTTGGTCAGATAGCCAGCCAGATTGGTAGGGTGAGTATCTTCCTCAATGATCTTCTGAATGATGGATGAGTCAATGTTCTACTCAATGATGTCGACCAGTTGTCCTTGGTCGAGTTGAGCGGCTTGGCTATAGGTTTGGAACTTGATGATCCATTTGTTGATCGTCATCCTTTCTTGCTTGAGTTCCCTAAGCTTCTTCTGAGCCCAATCCTTTTGATTGGCCGGGTGGAAGAGTTCTTCTAATTCGCCGCACATGCATGCCCATGTGTAGGCAGTTCCACTGTTTAGGATTTCCAGACATGTTCTGGCAAAGCTTCTGGCTTTGGGTCCTTCCAGACACGAGAGTACTGTGCGGACTGGCTTATCGGTGTTGGCAGGCATGGCGAGATGGTTCTCTGCTTGCCATGCTTTGACTTTAGCCCACCATTCTTCGAACTTAGACATGGATCCATCGAATGGTCCTGGGTCTGCGAGTAACTTAGAGATTTTGGCCGTCTGGGCCATGGCGGTAGCGGTTGCTTGTGCTTGCATTGCAAGTACTTGGTTGCCCATGTTGTCAAGAGAAGTTAACATATTAGCGAAAGTGGCATTCAATGCTGCTGATCCTTGTACCCAATCTTGACCAGCAAGGGTAAGGGCATTGGCAATATCTTGTTGGAGCTGAGCGCGAGACATGATTCCTTACTTGATAGATTTCTTGAGTTTATGAGCTTTCTTCAATAGCTTTCCATAAGCGGAGTTAGGCGAATAGGGGTTACTAGACGATTTGCGCTTGGTAATAGAGTTTATGCTTTTCTGGAACCTTTCCTTATCGGGCTTAGACAATTTCCAATGTTTGCTTACAAGATCCAGATCTATTCAACGTTGGGCTAGGTCGGCGTCAGGGGTTTGATAACTGGAGGCAACTTCTGATGTGTTTCCGGAGCGCACGTCTGTTTCTTGTCCCGGAGCTAAGAAGTCTCTGGCATCGTAGCGGTAACAAAAGACTGGAATAGGAGTCCTTGGATGTTCAGGTAGAGCATCTCTGTGGATATGAATTTCTTCTGGTACCGGGAGTACGGGGAGCGGGAGTCTTCCAAAGACTAATCTAGGACCTGCTTGGTTAGTGCGGTTAGCAGCTGGCGGTTCAGGTGCTACATATGCCGGTGGTGGGATGTTTTCTTGATTTTTGTGGTTTTCTTGGTTCTCAAGTTCTCTCTCGATTTCAGACTGAACAGCCTGATCCCTTCTATATGCCTCTACTAGCTCCCTACATACAAATTTTATAGAAACCTTGCTACTGGCAGTAACGTGCAGGCTTCCTAAGGTGTTCTGATCTACGTAGAGGAGGGCGCTGATAACCAAAAAGAGCTGGTATGCCTCGATGCCAATGAGGGATAGGAGGAGAGAAAGGAGAACGAGAAGGGGAAGAGGTGGAGGATGAAGGTGATAGTTCTGATGAGATCCTTCTTCTCTTCAAAATGTCTCTCTCCCGTGAATCCAAGCAATGGCGTCTAGCTCCCTGCTGCTCAATGCCCAGGTTAATTCCCTCTTGAATAATGTCCTCGACCACGTTTGGGAGGAATGCTCTATATGGATTGTTAGTGATCCCAACAAAACTTGAAGTGAGGGGAGTGGAGAATCCAGACCTGAAGATGTCTTATTTTAGAAGGCGGCGGCGGACATATGTCCAATCAATGGGTTCCTCAAGTGGCGAGGGCAAGTGGATGGATTCAGGGTAGAAGTTCCTGAAGTCTTGGTGTACCTGTTCGAGATCTGGTACATGGTATCCGGGATCCAATAGATCTACCGGCGGAAAGCGAGGTGAAACGGGTAGGGGCTCCTGCCAAACCGGTGGCAGAACGTAATGGAAATCAAACTCTTCGAATTCCCAACCTTGGAAGAATTTGATCCTTCTTTGATCAACTGGAGTGTCGAAACGCAGGGCGGGTGGTAGACATGGTGAGGTCAACCTATGGGAGGCTGGTTCCTCCGGTTCTTCAAACTGTTCAAAGAAGGCGTTGGCGTCGTCAGAAAAGTCTGGCCAGAGGTAGTCCTCAACGTGAGGGAATGGTGGTACCTGTGGGTATACGAGATTTATGGATTCCTCGACTAGGGTGAGGACAACGGATTCCTCTTCTTGCTTGATCTCTCTCTCTGGTGAGGCAACTAGAGGGCCTCCTAGGATGCTATCAATGGGTGCCTGGTAGGTGTAGTCAATGACCCTGACTAAAGGTAGGTGATCCTGTTTCCGTACTGCAAACTCAAAAGCGGCGGGGAAGGCTGATTCCAATTTGCACGACACTACCATGAGACAGCGAGACAGTTTCTCACTGGCAAAGATAAAAGTGTGGGTGGTGGATAGGGCAGATGCGAGAGGTGTTGATTGCTAGACCTTCTGCAGTATCAGTAATGAAAGTCTTGTTCAAGTGAAACGACCAAACTTACTCAAGAGCTGGCGCTAAACTAGAGCAAGGGAGAGACCTTCGTCAGTGGCACTCAATGGCAAACTGAGAAGTAGAGGGCAAGACCTTGTGTGGCAAGAGTGAAGATTGGGAAATATCCAAGTGAACAAGACTGGGGGAACCAGTCGAGTGTGCTTGGGCTTTATATACTGTCTAGGAATTTACACTTGTGTACACTAGATCTACAGATATCCTGTACTACAATACATGAGGAAACCATGAGGAGCATAGCCTAGATAAGTGGATTATATCCTATAGGACGAAGGCATACATACTAGTGATGATGATCAGTGACTCGGAAGCCGTCCCTACTACTCATTTTCAATCTCCGATTCACCGGCATGCCCAAGCCGATGCTGTACCCATGAACCAAACAAGAATACATAGTGGACTGCAAGTCAAGGATTTCATTCCGTTCTAGCCCTAAGTTACGGTTTGGTTGGACTCCCATGGAAGAAATGTCAGGTCGAGGAAAACGATGCATTTCCGACGCCTTCGTATTTGGTATCCCACCTTGTCGCGGTAACTGCCCAGTGGAAGGTAAGATTTTGCCATGCTGTTACTGCATACCTCGTTTCCTTGTGCCTCTTTGATTTCGACCAAGACTCTACGCTGAGATCATAAGCTTGACTAGGTCTTGCGCCCGCGTTTCGCAGCTGATCCTGTTCAGAAACACGACGGCTTCCTCGCGATCTGCCTTCCGAGACTGTCACCGCAGTTTTTTTGAGCAACGACGTCGACAGCGTCAATCATGAACCTCGAATCATACGCCACCCAAGGCGAGCTGGTAGGCCACGTCTTCAAACCAGCGCCATGAGTCAACCGAGTCTTCCAACACCACCACAGCTGCTCACTCCATAACCCGAACCCGAGGTACCACAACAACCGACTCCAATGCAATCATCAACGTCGTCTCAGCCTCAGCCTTAGCCTCAGCCCCAACCGCAACCGCAACCGCAATACCAAATGCAAATGCAAACACAGGTACCAACTCCATCACCGACCACCAACATCTCCCCCAACAGCAATGTCTTGCTCGTCAACGTCATCACCACGATCACGACCGCCCTCTCGCCGTCGCATCTCAACCAACAACTCAAGACGTTCGCGCCCAGGGAGCTGCGGGACTTGAGTTTGTTGCCGGACGGACAGGACCGCTGAGCGTGTTGGACATGCAGGCGAACTCGCTCGGTATACTGTATATCCTGTGAGTTGTTGTTGGTGCTACCTCTTGTCGCGTGCTTGACGATGGTGCCGTGATAGCGCTGCAAGGTTGCACACGACGGGCGCGCTGAATGTGCCATTGGAGTATGTGGTCGAGTTTCGTCGGGCGTTCGTGCCGGAGCAGGCACGGTACGCGCCTGAAAAAGCTCGATTTTCTTTGTAGACTGCCGCTGCCATTCAGACGGAAGCGCTCAAAAAGCTCATTATCGTACAGCTGATTCACGAGGGCAAGGTGGGCCCCGTTTCACATGGATATATGTGTCGCCGCTGATGCTTTGCCCTCGACCTCTGAAGGGTACACCGTATTCCGCGTTCGTGAACGCGTGCCCGGATCGTAGGAGGGAACTACGCGAGATCGTGGATGGAGAACTGGTCTTTACTACTGTGCGTGTCCATGATATGCGCGTGGCATTGGCCACTAACATACCCGGAGAATAGGAAAAAACACTGGGTTTGGCGCTCCAGGCGCTCGAACGCGCACCCCGATGATCGATCAAGAGATTGATGTCGACGTACCTCGCTCTCCACTTGTCTGACATTGCAAATGCTTTCGGCTACGCTGGAGAGGGAGATGGCGAGGAGCAAGGAGTATTTGATCAAGGTGTGTTGCACATAATTTTCTTCTTTCTCGTTCACCCACGCGCCATCTGTACGGAGTTGCTGATGTCGAGACGTGCAGGCTTGAAGGGCAAGGAAGAGGCATCTTGGGGTGCTATGGACGACGATTTGGGGGATCGGTTGGGACCGGGGCTTGCCTGGGCTGACGACATCGACTTCCCTTAGTTGCTGCACTGGAATCAGGTCAAAATGTTTCTGTTTGTTGTTGACGCCTTGCAATCCACTTGATTGACATTCCAGAGCCACTGTGGCTACATCATTCATGCATTCATGAACCATCTTCGAAACGCATGCTAACGCGAGACATGAAAACACCTTGCCATCCAAATAGCGAAAGGTGCACAAAGCAGGCATACTACGAACCGTCTCATGCAACGAAGGTGCCAGTAGCTACAGAGGTTGCGGCCTGCATGAAAGTGAGAGAAGAATGGTACAAAACAACATGCGACAGATGGATATCGAACTGAAGAGAATCTAGTGGATCCCCTCGCTTCATATCTCTCAGACTAAATGGGCCCACTTTTTCTCTTGGGCTCTAGCGATGACAGCACCATCCGAGGCGAATTCATTTCGATCCGTCCGTTCAGATTCCGTCATTCATGTCACCTCTGGGCGAAGATGATTCACAAACGGTCTGTTGTTGACGCCGAAATTAGCTTGGAGCACCCCGAGCCATCCCTGCCACCGTCTCGTGTCGCAGACTTGGCAAGTCAACTTGCATACAGCGCGAAGAGAGTGCATAGATGGTACGCATACAGTATACTGCGAATACATGATTAGGAGATAATGGTATCAGCGAGCGAGTCTAAAGATGAGGAATGTAGGCCGTCCAGGCGACAGTCTCGTAGGCGGAGGGAGGTAGCGCACGAAGACTGGCAAGCATCAATCCCATGAGGAGCGCCCTTGATACAATACCTACGATGAATGCGGTGGACCAGAATACATCAAAAATCACATGATCATGAATATGAAGAGAAATAAAATATAAAAGGAAGGAGACTATTGAACCTCCTGCCAACACGAGAGAGGCAACACGCCATAGAATCTTCTCCGTCTCTGTCGGAAAATGAAAATTCCATGCGATCAAGTGCAGTCCGCCAAGAAGTAGCCAAGTGGCAGAAAGTGAAAGAAACCAGATAACATTATTAGACACCAGTTTGTCGCTCATAGAACGAACAGGTCTCTCCTAATGATGTGTTTGGTTAATTCTCAATGGGGCATAGTCTTAGTAAGGCACGCACTTCGATGCCAATAAGGGTTATTTCTTCATTCTCAGTAACTGTTCGTGTTTTCCGCCTGCAGCTGAATCGTGCCATCAACATAACCATATAGCTTGGCTCTGGCTTCCATGCATTGTTCCTACATTTATGTCAGTATGGAAACCATGTCAGATGAAAGTGATTTACAGGGCAGACTGCGTTTGTGGATCGGCTCGTACATCCTGTGGCGAATAGAAAATATGGGGACATTTGGGACGGTGTGGTTTGTCCCACCAGAACCAAAGAGTCAAGAGTGCCAGTGCGGCCATAGACACCGTGTCAAGTTCGAGTAATGTGACCGCAAGACCACGGGAACCACGAGCGACGACCTGTATGGTGAACCAAAGCAGCTGCACAGTGAGGATGGCCTTTGCTAGTGCATCCGATTTGCTCTTGTCCTGTATTTCCTGCACCGTGATGATCGGATTTGCTATTTTGTTCGCCTCGCAAAGCTCTAGGAATTCGAGGGAGTTGATCGTGCGCGAGTTGCCTTTGTCATCACGATAAACAAAACCACCCATCTCCGCGAAGAAGCTATGGGTCATAGACCACTGATATCCTTTCTCTGACAAGGTTCCGAGATTTGTCTGATGCCGGGGATTGAGTGTAGAAGATAACATACCACGAAATGCAGTGACCATGCGACGAGCCTTCCACCCTTGCTCAACAGCAGCCGAAACAACTACCTCCGGGCCGAAAATGGCCCAGAGGACAAGTCTCACTGGTCCACCGTAAAACAGATCATCCTTGTACACAATGTCAAAATGGATTGCATGCCATACGCAAATCAGAAGGGTGACTGCGCAGCTGCCCAATATACTCCAGATGCTGCGTGGTGTCCCATCACCGGAGGGCTGCGGGAAACTCGAAGTCGTCGAATTGGTGTCAATGCCGTAGACGATCTGGGTAAGATGGACAAGGTAGAACAGCAAGAGACTCGGGATCATGGTGGAATGGAAGTTGGCAGAAAACGCGAGGCTCGAGCGAGCTTCTTAAACCATCGAGTTTGCTCCATTTTTGGTCATTGATCTTGCGAAACCGAGCCGGTGCTGTGCGTTTTTTATGTACCAGTGCGCTCAGCGCTCAGCCTCAGGTTTTCCAGGGTCTTCAACCTCAAAACGGGATGACAATTTGGTGATGCGGCAAGTGCTCGATGCTGTACGATCATTGTGAGCCCTCAGCGCCATTAGGGTACAGATACCTGAGTCTCGGTTGGAGTTCTACGGTAGTTTGCAGCTGGACTCGATACCAGTCAGGCACAAATTCGCACAGCACACAGCATGCTTACGTACCCACGAACTTTGAGTGGAGTCTTACAGTGTCACAGGACCTCGCCCCTCTCAGGCTGCTTCAACGTTATCTACATCGCTTTTCAGCTGGTCACCCGCGTCAGCAGTGGGCCTCTTGGTTCGAGATGGCGCGCCAAGGGCGATTGGAATTGGTTCCCTTCTACCCGTGCAGATACTGATCCAATAACATGAATACAGCCCTTAGTCCCTCTCATATGGCCACGGCCGACTTCTGGTGCCGTCGAGTCGGAACAAACCAAAGAGTTGACTGTGAATTACCTTTGGGCATGCACCGTCCTCATGGATTCTTTTAACGGAACAGTCGAGGAAGTAGTCGCCCTGATGAAGGAGGTGGACTGGGTCCATTTCGCATGCACCGCGGATCCAAGAGTCTCGGGTGGACTTTGTCTCGCTAACAAAAGACGTTTGAAGTTGCGCGACATCACGTCCCCGGGGCGGGCTTGCCTTTGTCACCCGTTGCCGTTTAACATGTGGAGAGAAACGTCTCCCAGATGAGGCTATTCACTTGGTTGCAGGAATGGTGTATGCCACAGGTTATGCCAGTGGTGGCGTACGATGTGGTCTACAACGATACATAAGCTTGCGCCTGATGTGACAATGGATGTATACGCGCAACTGTTTGGCCACATCATCGGGAGGCTGCACGGGCGCTGCAGGACGCAATTGGGTGTCTTCGAGATAGGTACACGTCGTTCGTCGCCGAGTGGATCCCGTTTATCCTTGTAGGTCTTTGATCATTGGGGCGGGTATCTAGCCTGTACAGCGCCTGTGGTCACAGTATCGTATACCTCGTTTACTAGGTGTGAGCTTTACGGTTTGGTACTGGGTCGAGGTCTTGCTGGAATTGCCAGTCTATATCGTACTTGCTGTCCAATACGACCACTGGGGCCTGTTCGTCTTCCCTCAACAGGACGGCTTCTAACCTCTGCCACGAAGTCATTTCCACTTCCAGTAGATGACTCTGAGAAGGTATGCTCTGCTGATACGCCAAGGACATAATCGACAACTTCCGAGAGAGACGCATGACAGCGCGATGCACGTGGAAAAGCAAACAGAAGCATATCATGAAACGTTTCCCACGCATGGTTGGTTTCGAACAAGCCTGAAATTCAAGTGATGGATCCATGCGTTTCCTCGGTCTCTCGAAACAAGAACGGATCGTTCCTTGCAGGGCTAACAAGGCACACACGTCTCGTTTATCTTCAGTACGTTAAGGCAGGGTTGGAAGTAAGCACGGGCTGAAGGTGTACAGGAAGCAACAAGCGGACTTCAGGACAAGTCAGCGGGGAGTGGGACTACAGGGTGTCTAGCTCGAGAAGTTCTTTTACTGACCCAAATGGACCAGTATAATATTTGCAAGCACGAGGTGGATTGTTCTGTAATTCCCGATCATGATGGTGATTTGCGATTGCGTGCTGACTCACCGAATGACACAGTCTCTCTTCCCCTTGGCCCCCTCCAACGTTGGTCAGCTGAACTCAACATCGCGGATTCTCGTGAGTACCGCATATCCTTTTTCGTCCTCGCTTACGGTGATCGCATGCACCAGGCATATGAGTGTGTCCTTTGTTTACCATACTGGGTAGTGTTGTATCACCGCCGCCTCTCCGATGACATACCATGTCGCCAGTCCGACCGGGACATGTAAGAGTACAAATACCAACCTAGTCGCCCCAATGACCCTCGCTGAACATTGATATCCTCTTCTGCATACCACTCATCTCTCCTCGACATGTCTTCCCCAAAGATCGCCATCATCATATACACCATGTATGGCCATATCGCCAAACGTGAGTGGACAATGTTGCAAACGTAATCCTCGAACGCTCTAACATCTCCTAGTCGCCGAATCCGTCAAAGACGGTGTTATCGCAGCTGGTGGCTCTGCAAAAATCTACCAGTACGTCCATCCCTTTCGATACAATCGTCGATCGCTCATCGGACAATTGCCCCATCTAGAATCCCAGAGACCCTCCCAGATGAAGTGCTTACCAAAATGCATGCACCTCCTAAACCCGATTATCCAATCATCTCTGTCGACCAACTGACAGAGTTTGACGCATTCTTCTTTGGTATCCCCACTCGTTACGGTAACTTCCCTGCACAGTGGAAGGTAAGATTTTGCCATACTGTCATTCTCCACGATCTGATCCCCGTGATAGGCTTTTTGGGATGCCACGGGTGGACTCTGGGCCAAAGGTGCCTTGGCAGGCAAGTTTGCGGGCGTGTTCGTCTCCACAGGCACACCCGGCGGTGGACAAGAAGCGACCGCCATGAACGCTCTCTCCACGTTGGTGCACCATGGCATCGTCTACGTCCCCCTTGGCTACAGCCGGACGTTTACCCAATTATCTGACGTGTCCGAGGCTCACGGTGGTGCGTCCTTTTTTTTTTATTTTGTGGGTCTTGAACGGACGTGTATTGTGGTTTAGGATCGCCTTGGGGTGCAGGTGCGCTTGCGGGTGGGGATGGGAGTCGCCAGCCAAGTGCACTCGAGCTCGAGATTGCCAAGATACAGGGTGGCCAGTTCTATGAGACCATCTCCCCCAAACGCACTCCATCGGCTTTGGACCGTGCCAAGCGTTCGGTCATCTCCATTCTTTCAGCACTCAAAAAGTAGAGGAGGGTGACGGAGAGATGGGACCATTTGGGTGTGTCAGACGTTCTGTGACCCATCAGGTGGGGCGATCTTTTATTTATAATAGCAACGATACGATACTGTAAATATTGTGGCATATAATTAGTTGGGCATCGTATTCGATTCAAGCGTCGTAGTGCGTAAGTGTAGCCTGGATTTCCATACGGCGGCCTAGTAGTAAGTATCAAGTACTTTCCAACTGACGTTTCATCGCATTTCAATCGCGTGCCTGATGGCTTGTGTTGCACGTAGCCCGCCGCTGACACCACTAACGTCACCTAAACGGTCGTCATGTCCTGGCTGATGCACCCTCCTGGCGAACAGGCTGGGCGTTGGCACTCGCTGAACAACGATAAGCGTTAGTTCGCTCGTCAGCGTCTTTCAACACAGAGAACCGAACGCATGGGTGTGGACCTTGGCCATAGCCTGCGTGACACGTATTCTGGAATCCGTGTGGGCCGGAAACGAGTGATCACTCCATCGTAGCGCGGAAGGGTCTCGCAGTGTAAGTACATGTCGTCGAAGGCGTCTCGCCGCTGAGTCTGGACTACCCCGGGCTTGCCGCGATGGTCCGATTCTTACTCTCTCACGCCCCACTCATGGTTGCTCTTGATTTTCCGGGCAACGTTTGTATTCTGATACCTGGTACTCATTCATCACGTTCAGGCTGTAGAAGCATCCTGCGTTGCCATGGACGACCGCTCACACACATTGTCAAGTACTGACAGCCTTCTCGAACCAAACATGACCATGAACCAACACATCAAGCTATGTCGGATCGTTGGGCACGCCTTTGCATGCACGAAACATCCGTGTCGTTTCGAGTCAGTATCAGCTCACCTGACTCCGGTCACTCCTTCACTAGCTTCACTCCCCAAATGTACGCATACAACTTCGTCCGTTATCGATTGATTACCCAAAAGAAAATCTGGGTCATTAATTGCCTATCAGGGTCCTCGACAGTGAAACTTGTCACCAAGATGACAGTATTAGCATACGTCCCTCCCGAGTTAGCCGCACTGGCTCGCCAGGTACCCGTCTTTGAGTTCACATGGCCACGTTCGATCATTAGATTGCGGTCGAAGGACGGAACAATTTCCTCGAAACGGTCGTTTTCACTGACATGCCATTTTACGTGGTCGTGCGCCGCTCAAAGATTGACATGTCCATGATCTTGCATTTCGTGAGTTGCTGTGCCAGTAGTGGCGGGTCCTCATGCGCCTTTTCAACACATAATCACGTACGTTGTCTTTTTGTCATTTTCTCACCTAGGCACTGATATGTCGCCAGTTCTATGTGATGGTGGAGAGTTCTATTGCATGTTTCCCTGTGCAAAGCGTGGGGCCAGGTCGTATTCGCCACGTATGCGTTTACATTGGCCCGAGCAGCAATGTGGAGTGATCACATGGTACATCCAGCCAGCAAACGATGCTCGTATGTGTCAGGAAATAATTGGAACCTCTTTGCGCCGCGCATGGTGCGGGATGAACGGGCTCTGTTCATAGGAGTGGAGTGGAAAACAGGAAAAAAGCCCCTCCTCGCTGTATAAGACGGCCAGTCGCAGACCAATAGACGATCAGCAAGAAGCATCTCATTGCGTTCTCGACCAACTCAACTTACCCACTTTACTACTCAGCAAGATGTACACACGCCTCGCTGCCCTCGTCCCCGTCGCTGCCCTTGCTGCAGTCGTCGCGGCCGCGCCCAACGCACTCCAAGCCCGCGACGGCGGCGGATCCCAGTGCAATAACGGCGAAATTCAGTGCTGCGACAGCACCGAAGAGGTGAGATGTCGTCCTCAGGCTTCGCGCTGTCATCCTTGACACTCACCAACGGTCCGCGTTACCAGTCGACCCCCACGACGCTCACCATCCTCAGCGCGCTGCTCGGGATCGTCCTCCCCGATATCGGTGGCCTCATCGGGCTCGGCTGTGACCCGATCACGGTCATCGGTACGGGGAGCGGTTCTACCTGCACCGAACAGACCGTCTGTTGCACTGACAATGACTTTGTAAGCCGAGAGCCTTGGATGTAGAGATGGTCCGTGACTGAGCGTTCTTTCTCCGACGTATAGAACGGGTTGGTCAACCTTGGCTGCACTCCCATCAACCTCGGCGTGTAAACTGTATATCTATCGATTGACATTGGTTCTTCGAAATGGTCATTTTTTGTTAGTTTCGCTTCATTATCCGGCTTTGACTTGGTGTCGTGAATGAATGCGTCGACAGTGTTCATCATGTACGTTTCAGGATTTGGTATGGTTCGATCAAACGTGTTCAGTCCGGATAATGTGGTGCACGCGATTGACTTCCGTCGACGGCATCGATCAAAGGCGTATACAATCCGGGGACTCGTTTGAGAATCCCGTCATTTATTGGTTGCAGCTATCCTGGAGGACTCTTTGGGTCAACTTTTCCTCTCTTACTCTCTAGTGATGTGACAGCACCCTCCGAGGCGAATTCAATTCATTTTCGATCCGTCCGTTCAGCTTCCGTCATTCATGTCACCTCCTCTGGGTGAAGACGAGACCGAAGATGATTCACAAAAAGTCTGTCGTTGACGCCGAAATTAGCTTGGAGCACACCGAGGCATGCCTGCCACCGTCTCGTGTCGCAGACTTGGCAAGTCAACTCGCATACTAGTACAGCGCGAAGAGAGTGCATAAATGGTATGTATACAGTATACTGCGAATACATGACTAGGAGACAACGGTATCATAGAGGGGCTCTACAGATGAGGAATGTAGGCTGTCCAGGCGACAGTCTCGTAAGCGGAGGGAGGTAGCGTACGAAGACTGGCAAGCATCAATCCCATGAGGAGCGTCCTTGATACAACACCGACGATGAGTGCGATGAGCCAGAATGCAGTGGAAATATTTTTAATCGCATGAACACGATTATGAAGAACAGTGAACAGTGAAAGGAAGGCGAGTATGGAGCCTCCTGCCAAAACGAGAGACGCAACACGCCATAGCGTCTTCTCCGTCTCCGTTGGAAAATGAAAATGCCATGCGATCAAGTGCAGCCCGCCAAGTAGCAGCCAAGTGGCAGACAATGGGAAAATTACGATATTACGATCATTGTCAATCTTAGCCGCCAGTTTGTCGTTCATAGAACGAACAAGTCTCTCCTAATAATCTGTGTGGTTAATTCTCAATGCAGCATAGTCTTAGGAAGACACGCACTTCTATGCCAATAAGGGCTATTTTTTCGTTCTCAGTAACCATTCGTGTTTTCCGCGTGCAGCCGAATCGTGCCATCAACATAGCCATATAGCTTGGCTCTGGCTTCCATGCATTGTTCCTGCATATTATGATGTATTCATGTTAGTATGGAAACCATGTTAGATAAAAGTGATTTACAGGGCAGTCTGTGTTCGTGGATCGGCTCGTACATCCTGTGGCGAATAGAAAATATGGGGACATTTGGGACGGTGTGATTTATCCCACCAGAACCAAAGAATCAAGAGTGCGAGTGCAGCCATGGACACCGTGTCAAGTTCGACTAATGTGACCGCAAGACCGCGGGAACCACGAGCGACGACCTGTACGGTGAACCAAAGCAGCTGCACTGTGAAGATGGCCTTTGCTAGTGCATCCGATTTGCTCTTGTCCTGTATTTCCTGCACCGTGATGATCGGATTTGCGATTTTGTTTGCCTCGCAAAGCTCTAGGAATTCGAGGGAATCGATCGTGCACGAGTTGCCTTCGTGATCACGATAAACAAAACCACCCATCTCCGCGAAGAAGCCATGGGTCATAGACCACTGATACCCATTCTCTTGGTTCTGAGATTTGTCTGACGTTGGGTATTGAGTATAGAAGATGACATACCACGAAATGCAGTGACCATGCGACGAGCGTTCAACCATTGCTCAACAGCAGCCGCAACGACTACCTCCGGGGCGAAAATGGCCCAGAGGATAAGTCCTACTGGTCCGGTATACTCCCTCCCAGTGTAATCAATGTCAACATGGATTGCATGCCATACGCAAATCAGAAGGGTCACTCCGCAGCTGCCCAAGATACTCTAGACGCTGCGTGGTGTCCCATCACCGGAGGGCTGTGGAAAACTCGACGTCGTTGAATTGGTGTCGATGGCGTGGACGATCTGGGGAAGATGAGCAAGGTAGAAACAGCAAGAGACTCGGGATCATGGTGGGATGGAAGTCGGCAGAAAACGCAAGGCTCGAGCGAGGTTCTTAAACCGTCGAGTTTGCTCCATTGGTGGCGAACGGGCCCCCGGTGTTTTCTAGTCTGGGACCCGGTCCGTCTATGAGCCGCCGATGAGGCGACCATCATCGCGGTCTGTTGGGATCAAAGGGGCTGCACGGGCATGTGAGATTCAGCCAATCACAGAATGAGAAAAGGATTTGTGAGCCTGATCGAGCGTGACGTGACTTGGATACACATGAGGAATCCTTGAAAGCACCGTCACGTCCCCTCTGGCCACACTCGCTGAAGAAGACAGGACCGACGCTCTGCGAGCGTGTCTCGTAGTCTTCCTTATCACTCGTTTCACAATCGTTCTGTGTGTTTTCCAGCTCCAGGCTTCCCTCGCAATCTTAAATGGACTCGACAACATAATTACCACCGGAACAGGTACCGGTAAGACCTTGTCTGTTCATTCCAATCTTACTTCCACCGAACTCGAATTCTGTCACAATATCGCGGTTGAAACGTTTCCAAGCGACTCAGGTAAGAATGGGAGGTAGTGAACATCAGTAGAATACATCACCATTGACGCATGCAGGTCTTAGTCCTAAAACTATGGAATCAAGACGGTCGCGATCAATGAAGCTACACCCAATGGTTCTGGACTTTGGGAGGTACGCAAGATTCTCTCCTCTCGAAAGGAGTCTGACGACCAAATGAAAAGTCCATTCGGAGGGATTATCAGTACTTCATCCAGATGTGTTGCAGCACCTGTCCGATACGACAGAGGTCCAGGATGGACCAATTCACGATGGGAGGCGTATTTCTAGGAGCGAACCGGCGTATATCTGCGTCGCACGCAAGTTTGCGTCCATGTAGTAACGTTGAGTCGTAGTTGGGTTCTTGGAAAAAGGCACTGACCGCTGACAACTATATCTCCCACGCGTTATTCATCATGACTTTTAGGTTTGGAAGTTGGAGCCTCCTTTGGGTCTAGGAACATTGGTGGCGAACGGGCCGCCGGGTGACGTTTTCAAGTTGCCACGACAAAGTTCCTGAGCCTATCAAGTGCCAAGCCCATCTTTCGGCCCCCAGCAGTGGCTGGCATGAAAAAAAAGAAAGAACATTGCGGAGCCCCTCTCACTAGCACCGGATTCGGACGACCGTGTGTGCGCGTGTACCACGTCCAATCGTCGCGTTCATATTATTTTTTCAGACGCGATTCGGGCGCGTCTCTCGAGTTTGAAAAGTTGTGTATCTATACGAGATCCAGATGCCTATTACCACACAGCCAAGCCATATAAAAAACGCGTGTGCGGATGACGACGAGAAGAATATTAATATTAATGCAAGGCGGCCGAGAAGCAGACGTCTACTTGGAGTGACCGTGGTACCTGGCGACGATTTCCCAAAAGCTTTTACCTTGGAGAGAAGCGATTTCCATTTCGAGCGTAGAAGGCTGACGGGAGCCGTCCGTGCCAGCAAACGTTCCCGCACCCCAAGAAGACCCTGCGAATGGAAATAGACGCGATGAGCCGCTCGAGATGACGACGCAGAGGAAATGAAACGTGGACGTACCACCGTGGATCTCGGTCAGGTTGGATAGTTGAGAAAAGGTGTGTTTGTATCCGAGAGGGACGTAGATCAGTCCGTGGTGGACAAAGGTGGAGAGGGTGTTG